>BMAW01004977.1:257674-283558 GCA_019974015.1 Nephila pilipes | reverse complement strand
AAAAACCTTTTTCAGTAAATACACTTCCATATGATATCTGTGTCATCTCAGCAATCTCACGGAGCTTCACTTTACGATCTTTCATTATAATTTTTGTCACTTCACTCACATTTTCCGGTGTAACGGCTTCCACAGGTCTACCCGAGCGTTCCGCGTCATTTGTGTCGGTACGACCACGTTTAAACTCGGCAAACCACCGACAAATCGTTGCTTTTGATGGACAAGAGTCCGGGTAACATTTTTCAATCCATTGTTTCGCTTGCACGGTGTTTTTACCCATTAAAAAACAATGTTTTATCAGAACACGAAACTCGGTTTTTTCCATTTTTTAAACAAACTACAAAACGACTTTACTCCAACCTCGATAACTCAGCTGTTTCTGGTCCGATCGACTTAAAATTTTGACACGTTTCAAGCAAAGGTTAGTACTCTAGAAAGACCTGGTTACTGGTTTACTACGAGCGCCATCTCTGGGTTAGTCTCGGGAGTTATTGATTGATGTGTTATAGGTTTATCTAGAGTTCATTTAATCCATGTTTTCGTTCAATTCTCGTCGCTGTTTTAGATTTCGTATAATAGTGTCATAAATATTACAGAAATATTCAATTCTTTTTAAAGTAGCTTCATAATCTAGTTTTAAATATATATATATATATATATATATATATATATATATATATTAAAATATATCTTTAAAAAATACTTATACAGGGATTTCTGATTGAGAATGAACTTGCTTTGTTTGAAGTGTTCCCTTCTGTTGAATCGGAGTTATCTTTAGAAACAAGTGGGGAAGAAAATTTCACTCTAGTCTGTGTAGTAAAAAATATGCCTTTTTTTAAATAAATTTTAACTAAAATTGTCTTATTAAGTTTATTATATAGTTTAACATTATACTATTAAAATTATATATGTATAAAAAACTATATTTAAATTAATTGACATATTTTCGCTCAAATTATTACTCTTTGAAATAAAAATAAAACATTATAAAGTTCTAATTTTTTCAAAAGTGCTTTGTGATCCTAATACTTGCCACATTAACAAAAATAATATAATTTTTTATGAAAGTATTTATTAATTCTTCGAAGGAATATGAAACAGCGAGTGTACAAATAAGATGTCCTAAAGGGGCGGTGGTATATTATATATACACTGTCTTAAAAGTCGGGAAATAAATAAAAATCAATTTTACCTTTGATATTGTGTCCTTTTAACATTATAAGGCATTTCAGAAGAATTTTTGGGAAGAACTCAATGTGTTTTATATACCTCCCCTCAAAGGGTTAAGAAAATATTTAGAATGTAATTTAAACGTTCAATAATGACTATATGCTTTCTATTTTACTTTGAAACCATTAAAATGTCAAAATACAAAACGAAAATAAAATACACGATAAAAGTCTTGAATGCTTAGAAAGTAATACTTTTTCTATGCACAAGAAAATAAAGTTATTTTACAAATAATCTTAAATAAAAATTCACAGCTTTATTGTCTACTGAATAGCAGTCGAATTTCAACGACCTGTCAGAAACCGACAAAAATGTTTTTGTATTTTACAGGTTTTTTACGCATTCTGCAAATAAAACTGAAAGAAAGGAGAATTCAATTTTCGGGGAAATTGAATGTGGGATTAATTATTCTCGATACATTTTATTTTGTCGCTCTGAAATTTTCAAAACTCAGTGTTTTTGTTTATCCTGAAACGTATCAGGATAAACATCTTTTTCTTTTCTGGAATGGAAAGAAACTATTGAGTATTGTCTTTGACAGTTGAAGATGAAGAAGTACAAGATCCAGGTTTCTCATTTTAAAAAAAATAAATATTTTTTAAGAACGAGTCAATAAATCTTTGATTGAAACATTTCAATGAGTAATATAAGCACAACATTTTTACTTTCAGCGAAAAATTAATTATTGATAAATATTTGTATCAGTGCATCAGAAGCAAAATAATTAAGAATTTGTTTAGTTTATAAATATGCATACATATATATATATATATATATGTATGTGTGTGTGTGTGTGTGAGTGTGTGTGTGTGTGTGTGTGTGTGTTTGAACTTTGTATGCGTAAAGAAAACACGAAGGGCAAGTTACTTAAAATGCAAAGTCGTATGTACCATTTTAAAGAAAATTTAAAACTGAATTCAATTCAAAAAACAAAATTAAGTTATTGGGAATAGAAAATGAGTTAAGCAGCAATAATTATCGATATACATTACATATTAATGGTTGCAATGACTTATCACTTCTTTGTAAGGTAGCCATTATTTTTTATTACAGCTTCGCGTCGATGTTTCATTAAGCTGACGCTAATTTTAAGCTTTTCCTTCGTTATAATATGATACCACGAAACAATTAGTTCCTTTTTATTTGATGGCCACCGTATCCAGCCCCTTACTATTTTCAAATGGTGCCATAAGATTTTGATACGATTTAGGTCATAAATACTACCTGGCTAAGGCAATAATTCAATACTCTTTGTTCAAAACTACTCTTTCAATAAATTTGTTGTATGGCCGGGAGTAGAGCCTGTTGAAAAATAAATGGCGCATTGTTTTGAAAGAGACTCTTGATGGAAGTGATAAATTTTGTTTAGTGAATAATGTAAATGTATTTTCTTGAATTCAGTGTCCCATTGATGACATCAGATATCCAATACGTCTGATGATATGCATGACCAAATCATAGCCCTAAATGTGTTCTTCACAGTTACCTGTATGCAGTCAGAATGTAGCTCATCCCCTATTCTACGTCTTACATGTTTTCGCCCATCACTATTGAATAACTATATCTTCGTTTCATCGCTTCTTATAACACTTAACCACTGATCATCTGTCCAGTTAATGTGTTCTGTTGCTCACTGTAATTGTATTTTGAGCTGCTGTAAATTTAAATAAGGCTTAATTCTACCTCGTAGTCCAACTTCTGTTAATCCTCTCCTGATTGTTCTTGAAATGACAGAAAAACGAGCAACTTTCAGATCCCTTCTGATGACCGTCGATGACTTTCTTCAATCTTGGAGACATAGTCTTTTCATTCTTTTGTCATCAGCAGATGTGGTGCCCCTTATTCGGCCTTTTCATGCTTTTTATTATTGATTTCTCTTCTGGTATCATAACAAATAACTTTCCAACTCCAGATGTTTTCACTGAATTATCAATTTCACATGTCTTGTAATTTCAGCATAGGAAATACCACTTTCTCGTAACTCAATAATCTTACATCTCTTTCTAGGTGTCCAATCAACTCTTTTATTTGATGTCAGTGCTTCTTGACTAATATTATTCGTCGTGTCCCTTCCAGTGCGGTATTAATAAAACCAAAAACAAAGCTTCTCGATTAAGTATTAAATTTTTTTTTACAAATACTACTTGTAATTTTATTACATAAGAAACAATCTTCCTTCAACAAAACAAAGTACAATAATGACTTGTTCAAACTGTAAACATGATGTCAGCTCCTACTGACAGTTACTAAAATTTGATTCTTTCTCTGATCAAGAACAATGATTGAGAAATGAAAAGAGAGTTTTAAAAAGTACACAGTCAATACTGATATAAAATTACATTTTATTTATAGTGCATTTAATGACTTCATTCAAGTTCAATATTAGAACAATTTAAAAAAAGAAGAATAAAAAATTTATATTAAAGCTATTAAAATATCTTTATATGCAATTTCATTTACTGGTCCCAAGGAAAGCGGCGGCACTAGAAGTTTTTTTTTATTCCAGGTTCATGTTTTACCTTTGACACAGTGCCAGCTTCTAGGGCTTTAAAATTCAATTTGTTATCTTTCGAAACAATAGGATTGAAAGTTACGAGCAGTAATGTCTCCTTCTTTAGACGAGGGTGCGTTACTTGTCAAATTCTCTTTCCTCAACCAATGCAACGCGAGAACCATTCTTGGTGCTTTTAGAAAGTACAAAATCTCAGTAAAGGTAACGCTCCTGAGTCAGTCAATTTTTAAAGGTCAAAGGTTTTGTGTGTGAAATTAGAGAAAACAGGTTCGTTGAAGACTCGTCCCGAAATCCCGAACCACAGGATACAATCGCAGCAGCAATTGTCGAAAGAATACAAGAAAATATTGCTGAATGCTACATAGAAGGATAACATATCACGGAGCTTACCGGAAATTTCTGCTGAGATTTTATTATCTGCTCTTGTGAATGCTGTGTATTAAATGCAATATGTGGTCCTCAAAGCGGCAGCCACATACTGCTCTAGGTGTGACGTCACTGGGAAAATTTATTGAACTTATCTCATTTCTCAGATTGTGAGATACTACAAGCATTTCCTAGAAGAATTTGTCTCCAACGTTGCCAAAATTGTTGCTGAATCATTAAAATTCTCATCAAGAACTAGAGTTATGGTTGACAATTCATATACAATCAAAAAATCTATCTCAATACAAGTTCATAACACAACATTAAATTTTGTTATTGAATTATAATAGTTTACCATATTTATTGCAAAACGTAAGACCAATGTAGTTACCGTAAGTTTAATTATACTGCCGATAATATTAAATTCTGGACACAAGAATAATATTTTTCATATCATTGTGCTTATTGTCATTTTTATAGCTATCTTCAGAAAAGGCTACAAGTTTGCGAATGATAATAATTCTTCATGTATATATACAAGAGCTCATTATGAAAGAGAACCTGTAAAATAATCATTAATTGATATATGATTTACTGGATAACAGTAATATCTCATTATGACTAAATGTTTATTATTTTTTGAATCATTATACGAATAATTCCATTACATCAAAAATCTTTTATTATATTGCGGATGTTTGTTGTAATTGAGCTATTCAAACTTTTCTATGATTACTTAATATTTATGGATTCACTGTATCAGAAGAATTTTTTTTTATTTGGAATAAAACGAATCATTTAGTTGTGTGATGTTTATTAGATTATAAAATAGTTTCAATTAATAAAAATTTAGTGATTATTTTATGGAAGGTTTAGGATTAAATTAATTAATAATTTAAGCTTTAAATAGGAAGGATGTAAATGAATTTACACCTGTAATATATATACATCTGTGTATGTAATTTTCCTTTTCATTGGAAATGGATGGAAATACAGTTAAGTAATAAAAATTAACAATTAAAATATAATTCGCATGTTTTACTAATTTAAAAAGGATATATAATTTTAATTAAAAAAAATTCCCTTTTACAAAGAATAAAAATCTTATATTTTTCAAGAAAATTTTAGCATCATTAAACTTCTTAAATGAAATTACATGTAAATAATATAATTTCATTTCGAAATAAATAATATTAATAATATTTTTGTAGCATACATGTGAAAATTATAATATTTTGCGGTAAATAGGCATGTCAATTTTGTGCATGTGTTCAATAAAATATTTTCTTATTTTATTAAAGTGTTATAGAGTTTGAAAATATGCAATTTTATTTTTCTTATTTTGAAAGTATAACGATATATATATATATATATATATGTGTGTGTGTGTGTGTGTATATATATACATATATAAATTTAGTTGGAAAATACGAATGTACCTTTATTAAAATACCAATTTTGATAGTTTCTTAAAAAATATTATGCGTTCTTCTTCACACGCACCGTTTTCTTAAAGTCATTCAAAAACTTTGGAGCTCTTTAAGTTCAAGAGAAAATTATCCTCCATGCTTTCAAATTCTGAAACTTTTATTCCGTTCTTACTGTTTTCTCTCACAAGCTGCGAACTCATTTCAGCTTCAAAATCAGAGATTTTTCCTTAAGCACTTCAACAAACTTTTCTAATCGAACAATTGAATGGAAAAATATCATACGAATGGAAAGAATATAAAAGTACAATACTATGAAGAACCTTAAAGTTAAGCCAAACGTGGAGGCAAAAGCTCAAAGAATTTATTCCTTCAATCCACGCTAAGCAATGACATTTGATCTCTTCAAGGTTTTCCAAAGAATTTCTAGTGTTTTTTCTTCTCAATTGTTTTCTTTCATCTTTACCTTTTAAAGAAAAAGTCTGAATTCATGATATTCTGTATCATAAAATTTTAGATGTTGAAAGGAAATTCGGAAAACCTTCATATGTCGAGTCTTAAATCAAAATGGTAAAGAAAAACTTAAAGTTTTTCTATTGATATTGCTGCACCTTTAGGTAAGACTTTAAAATAAATTTGATGTATTTAGTAGATAAAATACTACTTTTTGATCGATGATCTTGTCTCCTTTAACTCGGATTCTTAAAAATTAAAAAAAAAACTATTTTCCACTTATTTACTTGAAATAATACTATAAAAATTAAATTACCTAAACGTAACTAAATATTGCTCAATATCTGTCTATTTAATTTTTGTTATTTATGTAACTTTAAATAACAGTTAACTAAATTATGCAAAAAATTCTTAATAATGACATTTTAATCTAACCCCACCATTTACTTCTGAGGTTAATATATAGCTCATTTAAACTATCACACAATTTCAGAATCAAAAGAGTGAAAGAGTCAAAATATATACTAATCTGTATTAAGTATATACTACTAATAATGTATTCAAGTTATGGAGATTCATACAGTATTACTCTCTTTGAAGTCTAATTTTTCTCAATGAAATTGAAATATGGTATGAAATAATAATCTTTCTTTCAACTCAATTGGATTCGAGTGATAAATATTACTGGGATTGAGGGATGGCGAGAAAACTCCTGGTCCTTCCTTTATGGACTTCTCCAAAAGGTATTTATTCAAATCCAGTCTGCATGATAATCTCTATCATCCAACAACTATCTACTACTAACCTGAATATTCAATTATTTGTTTCGTATATATTCATTTCCTAAAAAATATACAACACATTCCTTAACCTCAATCTAACATGCACTTATCAGGTTTCATTTTAAACATTTCTGATACAAATATCTCGTACGTTAGTGAAAGAAAAATGACGATAGCCAAACTTCACAATTTATATATATGTTTTAAGCACTTATGTTTAATACAATAATATTATTAAGAAATATTTTTGCCTCTAAGTAGCTTAAATTTTAGTAACCTTCTTTCAAATGCTATACAATAGCATAATAATTAATATTTTCTCGGTGAACTGTTAACATTGAAAATTTTTTCACAATGAGATATATTAGCAAATCTTTATAACACAGTACATATTTTTCAATAAATAATTCTTACAATTCTGGTCTTCTGGTGCTTTCTTTTCGAAAAGAAATTTTTCCTTAATCAGATATTACATTTTATTCTGTACAATATTTATTAATAACAAAGAAGTTAGAAATCTTAACTGCACGTTCTTTAATCTGTAAATCTGTTAAACCTTCCATTTGCTTTAATTCTGATTTAAATAAAAATATTTTTGTTTCTTAATAATCCTTTATCTCCCAGCGTATCAAATGTGATACATTCGAGCTTGCTCTCCTGTGCCCAGCATATCAATAGAGATAGGCTTGAGGAGAACGTTTTATTTGATTTTTTTAATGTTATTATACGGCGTTACAATACAGCGAAATCTATATAGATAGCTATTTTGGAGTGTTGACCTTGGTGATATGGGTTTGGATTTCACTTCAGGCTATTAGGAGGGGTGTAATTGTTAAAAGCACGAGTTGCAGCTCGGCTCTTTAAATGAAATGACATGATTTAAAAGGTGAACTTACTGCGATTTGGTTTTTTTCTTTCTTGCTTGCTTCTTAGAAGTTCGATTGAGAATTTGTGGATGTTTATAGGGGTTAGGCTTTTAGTGTCAGATACTCTCAGCTGTTCGTTTCATTCGGACGGTTTTTATTTGTAGCGATTGTCATGAGGAAAAGAAAGAATTTATCTGATACTGAGATTTGTGAATTAATGAATGAATATGACAGTGATGTTAGTGAAAATAATCCAACTCTGTACATA
Organism: Nephila pilipes; assembly: GCA_019974015.1. Taxonomy (NCBI): domain Eukaryota; kingdom Metazoa; phylum Arthropoda; class Arachnida; order Araneae; family Nephilidae; genus Nephila; species Nephila pilipes. Next base: position 275,651 of record BMAW01004977.1, on the reverse strand, counting down.
GCTATTAAAGGAAAAGAAGGAAAAAAAAAGATGTGCCCTTTGCTCAAAATCTTGCGTGAAGCTTTAAAAGTTCACAAAATATGTGTGTTAGACATGTTTTTTTATAAAAATACCATAGAGCGAAATAAGATTTATTTTTTATATCTTAATATTCCCTGTAATGGTACATCATTACACCTTGAAATTTATGTAACAAATGTAAGTATATTTTATATTTTCATGAAAGATATGGTTTTTATGTAATAATTTTATTTATAAAATATACATTTTTCAATTACTTTTTTTTCTTTTGTATATATTAAATTTAATGCATTTTAAATAATATATGTAAAAAACAAAATATTCTAACGAATAGCTGATTTTAGAGGAATTTTTTTCGCGAATTAGGCTTAATATCAAAAATCGTCTGGGCACAGCGTGACACTCCGCGGTAATAAGCCGCTAGCCCAGGGAAGCACTTTTTTTTTCTCCCGCCGGTAATGAAAATGATAAGGCCTTCTTTGAAAACGGTTCGGAATTACTTTTTTCTTCATGATGAATATTTATAGTTGCTTATGCTTATAGTGGATTGAAACAAACTATACAGTTTCATTTCTGTTTAGTTACATTCTATGCCTTGAAACTTTTGTAACGGGTTCTCACGAGCATTTATTTTTAACTAACTTCTGAGGTTAATTTACTACGATGTTTGATAAGAGAAATTTGCCTTTAACTTATGTAAATTTTCTGTACTTTATAAGAAATGTAGAAAAAAAAATTAGATAAGATGTATTAATGAAAGAAAGGTATTAAGATGTAGAGGAAGAATAAAGATTGTTTAGCCCACTTTTAGTGTAAGAAAATATGAGGTGGTGTTCCAAGAGAGTACAAGGATTAGCTTTTACATAACGAGAATGATGCTGTATAATATTTTATTTTGATGTCATGAATATTTATTAATTATTGCCTTCAATATGCACCCTTCTTCTATCCCTGCAACGCTCCATGGGAATCTTCCATTTATCGAAACAGTGCTGGAAGTCTTCTTTGTCAGCTCCTTCACGACGAATGCCGTTTCTCTTTCACAGCTTCAACGGACTCGAATCTTTTTCTTTTCAATGTAGATTTCCCCTTAGGAAACAGGTAGAAGTCGTATAGCACAATATAAGGGGATAGTCTAACTGTGGGATGCTGCACTTGAAAAACCTCTTGAAAATCAATATGAAATTAACCCAGGCATTGAGTTGTTAGATACTCATTTTTTTGTTCTAAGTTTGTCTTATTCCTACAGCCTCAGCAATCGTATGAATACTGGACCGACGGTCAGATCGAACCAGATTACCAATTGTTTTCGATATTGTCGTCTGTTTTTGACGTAGAAAGGTGACCTAAGCTTGAATCCTCTTCAATGTCTTTTCAGCCATCTTGAAAACGTGTAAACCACTCAAAAACACGTGCATGCGATAAACATTCATTACCATACACTTCTGTTAATAAATTATAAGTTTCTGTGGTAAGTTTTCCAAGTTTCAGGTGAAATTTTACACCATTTTGTAACTCACTTATCATTTTTCCGGAGAAACAATAAACTACTCTAATGCGAAAGATGGCTACGGCTATACGGATTTTTTTATAGAAACGAGAGGCACCGCATTCGAAAGAGAAAACTTTACACTAAACAGTTGTTGGTCACTGGCGTTTTGCGCATGCGTACTTCTGTAGCAGCGCCGGTTTCGTTTTTCAATAGTTACCCTTCATATACCTGACTCAGATCTCATCGCAAGAAATCTATTGGAATCGGAACCAGTTTATTCAATCTTCCTATTTATTGATATTAAGATAAATAGATTTCTCAATTACATTATTTGGTTAAGCGGTAATTAAATGAACGCTACGTATTAGTAATTTATTTCAATTTAGCTCATTCTGAGCTAGATTAAAGTTTTTCTTGATTGACTATTTATAACGTCACGATGTCTCTTCATAAAAACTAATCAAATTCAATACACGTTTAAAGATCCTTACAACTGAGATGCATTTAGATGAAATTATAGCCATTTCAAACTTTGTATTTGAAATCATTCTGACACCTGCATGTCTTAAACTATAATATTTTTTTTAATAAATAAGTATCTTATTTGTCTAATTTTATGTTTCTAATTTCATAATAGAAATAAGAATGTTTCTACTTGCACAACGAATACTAACAAAGCACAAATCTATTCATATTCAAATCTCTGTATTAGAATAAGAATAAACATAACATGTTCGAAACCAAATAATTGCTTTCGATCCTTTTTTTGAATTATAATAGGAATTGGGTTAGTTTTCAAAAAGCTTCAGCCATTTTTCGTGTTTCTGAAACAGTAGATTTCCTACACTTGTATCATTTTAAGAATAAAATAATGCACTTCTAATTACATTTCCCGAAATAATGATTCTTTTCTTATTACATTTGATTACATTTTTCCCGAATACATACATATTTCGACTGATTTATAATCATATCAGAAACAGGGGGAAATTATTGGATGTTTGTCTTAAAATGAAACGAACGAATTGTTTATATATTTCGCTGTTCAACTAAAAGATAATAACAATATAAAGCATTTTTTGTTCTTAAATAATTCATAAATTTGTGTAGTGTATAATAAAAAGAATGAATTGCGTTTGAAGACAATATGAAATGGCAAAATGAAACAAATATATATTTTAGATGGGAATGTAAGAGAATTTATCTCAGTATGTTTTATGTTATGTTATTTTGACCAACTTAAATAGTCATTTTATATATTATAAGAAACGAATTTTCTTTTTATTGATTCCATATAATTTTTTATTAATACCAAAAAATACTGTTATTTTTGATGTTTTGATATTTACTTGCCTCATAACACGCACATCTTTCTTATTCCAATGTTCACAAGTACAGTGCCATAAAAAATATTAAGAAAACAAGAAATTATTGTATTAAAACGAAACAATGTTGTTTAAAATGCTAGAGATTTAATTAATACTTTTTAAACATATTTGTTACTAATACCAAATGAGATTTAAAATCTAAAACATTCTTATAAATCTTAGATTATCATTATTACTAAGCCACCGATTTATCTTAAGTAATTGAGGGGAAAAAATATTTTTCACATTCTAATCCCATTTGGGATTCTTCAACAACTTACCGTAAATCTGAAGATAAATTAATGTATAGTATCCTCATTTTATAACAAAAAATATATTTAATTTTTACTTATATCACAATGTTTCCAGTATGGTCATGATAAGACATTTAGTTACTGGCTTAAATTAAATTTCTGAGGATATTCTGATTAATTGATGAATGATATATCAAATTTCAGCATTATCCTTAAACACTTAAGAAAACCGTAGTTTGAGTTATTTAACACATTAGATAATACTTTAGAGGCTAGTGTATTTGTTTTTCAATGACCATATGAAAGCATTAATTGAAATGTATTTCGTTTTTTTTTTCTTATACGATCTAGAACAATTAGGAACTATTAGAACTAGAACTATTAGGAACAACTGTATTACGTAGATTATCTACAATATTAACTAATTATCTATTTCCAATAATTGATTTCGGTATAGTTGAGGTATTACTGAAGAAAATAAAATTTTTAAATACATTTTAGTTGCGATCTTATCATAACTCGGTATTGATGTTTAATGACATATTTTTAATGTTCATACACAATAAAACTTTAATACTGTTTAATAATATGTTGTATTAATACGCTGTATTAAATCAAATTAACATTTAAATCTGAAGAATATTGTGATAGCTTTGAAACTTCATTTAATATTCTATATTATCTAAATTTTGCCCACTTCATAATTATTCTGCGCACTAATTGTACTTTTTGATGTGACTCCACGTTTCTTTCCAAAAGTTTTTTTTTTTTGTAAATATGATGAGTGAAGTAAGTTGCAGTTTTAAGTTTTACATATAATACTGAATTTAAATGCAGTTGACAACTAAAATCAATAATTTAAACAGGAAATATCAATTTCACATCCTCCTATACTAAATGTTCACAAATTAGTGAAGCACATTTTATGTGAAATACCGAAAATTGGTTAGTACAACTTGCTAATTTGCTAAATAATTGAGCTACACTGTTTGCAATTTCTTCTTACTTGAATGAAATATTCATCAGTTTGCTTCATTTCTAGGCCTACCTTTTCGTGCGATATATGCTCAGAAAAGGACTAAGTTAATTAACAAAATAAAATTTGTCTAGATCTTAGTCCGTCTTGTATATGTGTCGAGCTTTCTGAAATCTTGGCTTCTTAAGTAATCAAATTATGGATAGAACTCACGTAACATTTTATACAGTGAATTAGACTAGAGGTTGAAGTCAAGATATGTACAGTATGTTGGAAAACACGCATAAACCTTATAATAAACAAATGATATTTCTAAATATTTAACTTATTATTAGTACTTTCATAATAGGTCAGATACTGTATTTCGTCTATCAACTTAAAATTATATTTATGGATTTGAATTAATTAGAATTTAAAACAATTCAATTTATTTGCTGATAGAGATACATTAATAGAAAATATTAAGCAATAATATGTTATAACATACAATAAGTATTTTGTATTTGATTTATTAATGTATTTACTATGTAATTATTACGTAATTATTTATATTTGATTATTAGTTACACATACAATGTAAATTCAATACATAAATTCCTACCAAACATGTTGTAAAGTATCAGTACTCGTATCAGTGCTAATTTGTAGTACAGCAGCAGAATCCCGTTGCTTAAGTTCACATACCATTGTGGGTAACAATGGGACATAAACTTATTCTTGTACAAATACCTTAAAGGAAGAAATTACATAGATTTACATCAGATGATGCAGGTGGCCAGTTGTGCAATATAAAGTCATTTTGTTCAATACGATCGATCCATCTGCGAGGTAGCTTCGTGAAAGATTCTAAAATAGCTTTGGTGATATATTTCATTGAATTTATGTATTATTCATCAATATGCGTCGTTTATTTTAGAAAATATGTAAATTTGAATTCTGATGATTCATTTTAAATAATCCTGGAAAAAGATACAGTTTACAGTAATGGATTAAAATCTTAATACAGTTCTATTCTACTACACTTTAAGTTATATTTCCATAGCATTATTATTGAGCCTAGAAAGTGTCTAGATTTTATTGAATAACTTCAGAAAAATTAGCATTTTGAGTTTTGAGTAGTCTTTAGTTTGTCAAAACAAATTCTTCGTGAGACTGTTGAGAATTCGAGGATAACTTTTGATTTTTTTCAATTCCAATGTCTGATTTCGGTCCTGTTTGGGGACAGAAAAAAATGATTTATGTTCATTAGAACGAGTAATTAAGCAAAACTTGAAGATGAAGGAGCATTTATAAATGTTGGGCAAAATTTAAAATGTTCCTCGAATTACTGAAAGCTAAATAATGCTTCTATATTTTCAAAATTTACGTTTTTAACTGTAAATGATTTTTTTTTGTAATTCCAATACCCTCTATTACTACAATTAAATTAATTTCTTATCCTGAAATCTTGCAGAAAATTCTCATTTAATTTTTATTTACTATATAAATATTTTAAGTAAATGCTGTATAAATCAAAAATAAGCTAAATTGTTACTTTTTACTTGATATTCCAGAATTGTATGGTTTTTTTGTTTAAAATCTCAAAATATATGGTCACATTTGTTCTCATTTTTTGAAATATATTATTTAACGTTATTATTGCCAAAAGTATCAAATATTTTACTGTTTAGAATATAATCACATTAGTATTAAAATGATATCATAAAGTTTCAATCATTTCTAAAACAACTTAGATATCTGAATAAATTATATTCTGGTTATTAAATAATTATTTTTTCGTATCATAATTTACAGCGATTAATGTTTGTTTGGTTTCAGGAAGTCATAAATTGAAGTAACCAGCAGTATTGTTGAGGTTTGATAATTATTAAGAAATAACCGAGATTTTAGGATAAAATTTGTTCTATATATTATTTCATACTCATGAACATAATATTGTGAATAAAATACATTGATGTTGGTCTGTTTGGTTCCAGGAAACCTTATATTGAAGTAACCTGTTGTATAAAGAAAATATAGTTCAATCTGCTGAGTCTTACAGCGACATCCTTCAATAGATCAAGAAAGGCTTTTAGAAAGGTAGAAACCTAGATAGTAACAGAATAGTAGTCTCAAGAATAAAAAATAATAATTGTTTTTACCCTCTCTTTACACACACACACACACATACACACACACACACATATATATATATATATATATATATATAGTTATATATATCTGTGTGTATATGATGAATTAACTGCACTATTTATAGTTACAGTCATGGTTGAAAGATAAATACCACTAATTATCTGAGTAAAGTCTATTTATTTTACATTCAATCAAAGTGTGGATAGTTACATCATGAAATTTCTAACAGAAGCCACATGTATCTTTAAGTCTTCGCTGCTAAAATAGAAAAGAAAATGTTTCCTGCTTAAAATTTAAATGTAAGGATTATTCAGATCACGTTGTGTTAGATTTAAGGATCTTTATGTATTTTACTTTCTGACTATTTGTCGTTAGGGAAATCTCTCTACTAATTTAAATAAAGAAAACTTACCACTTTATGCAGATCTGCGTGCGTGTGATTAAATAACTTACAAATTCAAGAGGAATTGTATCAGAAAATTATTGAACTTCCCATTATGGTAGTTAAACAATAAGAAATTAAAAAATTAATTACATCTAATTAAATTATTACACGCACCCCCCATTATATATATATATATTGATTATTTCTAATAATAATTAAAACTTTACTATACTGCGGGTTACATCATTCTACGACTTCCTGAAAACAAACAAAGGAACATTAGTAGCTGTAATTTACAACATTATGTATATAAGCATAAATTAATTTACATAATGAATGTTTACCTTACCTCTGGATTATTTCGTAGTAATAATTAAATCTTTAGAGTAGCCTCCCGTATACATGAGATTCAGCATCGTTTCATGAATCAGATAAAAGATAGGTGATAAAATGTTATTTCAAATATATAGGAATTAATTTTTTTTTTACCCAACGAACAAAATATATTGACGAATTGTCTTCAAACCGAAATTTCAGTTTACTTCATCTATTAATAAGAGTGGTTGCCATTTACAAAATTATTGTTTTAATTCCCTGTAAATATGCAAGCATAAATGTCCCATTCTCAGAACAGATGTCAGATCATATTAATAATAACTATATTTAAAATAGATTACTATGTGAATAGCGTTATTGGTTTCATTAAATATTTAATTGAGAAACTCTTTAAAAGTGAAAAAAAAGTGAGAATTTATCAGTATATATAGGAATCATACCGGCTCTTCTTATATAAGGATTATAACTTAGGTTGAAGTGAAAATAGATTTGAAAACTTGATAAGTAGAATTTGTCTAACTCCTATTGACCTGTTAAAAGACAAAATTAACAAACTTGAATCGAATCTAAATAAAATTATTATCAGTGTTTCATACCTTAAAACAATTTAAATGACATCTCTTACAAAAGTTGAAGATTCGCTTACGATTATATTTCTGAATTTATATTGCAGAAGTTAAGAGTACATTTCAGAGGTCAAAAATGTACTCCAAGTTTGAGTGAATGAATTTCGTATACTTTAATATAATCACGATTTAAATGTTGAAAATTTTCATCAGTATTTGGCCTGTCTGATCTTCAAATTTACAAATACAAGGGCTCTTTTAAGAGTAACTACTTTTAGTGAGTGATGGATCTAGTACTTTTGTGTACTGTGAGACTGATTTTAAGTTATTCTTTATTTATATATCATTTGTTGCTACATCAAAATTTGATAACTAAGTTATCGTCTTCAATTTGCGTTGAGTCATCACCGTCAGTACCATAGATGATACCTGAATCGAACTTTATACACCGGAAACTAAGAAGCACTTGAAACTGTGGATTACTTCTTGTGAATTTGCTCTAATGAAGATTTCCTCAACGAACAGAAAAGCTATGACGATGATTTTCCTGATGTGCAAGGCGTCATATTCTTGAACTTCTTAGAAAAAAATATATATTGTACTGGTCAATACTACAATGAGTTACTCCATTCATATTTCCCATTTACAACATGGGTATGTTTTGAACTGCACTTTTCACTGTAATATTCATTATCCTTTAGACTATTACAGAGACGCATGTGTCAGTTGAAAGAGAATACTGGTATCAAAGGTCAAAAGATAAAAGTAAATAAATATATCACGTGGTATTTTTTCTCTGGTTCAGATCTCAATTCCCTATATTTAATGTGGAAAGCTTCCATAGATTCAATGTATTAAATCTATTCGTATAATGTGTCACGTGTCAATGTGCAAAGATTTTTTCATGCTTTATCACACTTGAACATGATGAAATTTCTCTTTACATACAGTGCTTGTAATCATTTTTCAAAATAAAGTATTGTATGCCAAACAGGCTGTATTTTTTACCTTTCCCTTAGCAAAAATATCAAGGGAGCATTTGGTCCCAACCAGTAAGATCTTAGTAATACATAAATTTATATCACAATACTGACCCCCCTTCCCATCTTCATTTGTGTGACTAAACATTCATGCCTTACCAAGCCCTACAAATCCCATCCAAGTTGCAAGTGATGAAAATAAATCCTAACTTAAAAAATAAAAAAATATATATAGTATAAAGGTTGAGGCCAAGCATATCCATTTGAAATATCTCTTATCATTTGCAATCGTTACGAACTGATAAGTTTGATTCTGATAACGATCAAGCACGTAGAATAAATTAAGCCTCACTAAAATGTGGCTTATATGAAACACTTAACTACTCGTCGCCTTTCTGATACAATAAAGGGATCGGAAAAACTGTTTGGTATTCAAATCCTTTATGATATCACATTGCGGATAAATTGGGTCCTAAGCTACATAAAATTTAGGTCAAAACCGGGTTACGATTGAGATATAAAGTTTTGGTTATGAGTATAAAGTAAAAACAAAAGCTATTTCCTAAAGCATATATATTTTGAGGAAATCGTTTGTTCTGTATCTAGAAACTATCTCTAAAAATGCTTTGTAAAAGTTTTCTGAAAGGAGTGTTATCCATACATTTTGTTTCTTAATGAAATCATTCTGGACAAAAAATATTTGTACTTATTGGTATAATTGTTATTTACGAACATTCAATATACCACATAATGTAATAAAAATCTATAACATTTTATTTTGATTCTTGAATACTGGTTCAAAAATTCATGAAAATGTATTGCACTATGCATAATTTAAGTTCTACTATTTTAGAACAAGTTATGTAAGTCACATAGATGTTTTTTTCCAAATAAAACAATCTAAAATATGTACTATAATGCTAGGCATATTAGTCAAAGTTTTTCAAAAGATAAGCCCATTAAAAGCTTTATTTATCAGCAACAGGGTAGCCTGATTCTGTGCGAATTTTCATTCAAATGAATATCACTCTCGAAAAAATTCTTTTGGATTCCATTTTTGTTACTTTAGTTATTACCAAAGAATCGTAGGTAATTTCAATATATTTTCCTTTTACATTTTTCTATTGAAAATAATTCTTTTTTTAACGACTTTATTAACATTTATTATTTTTTTGCGTGCCAAAGACGTATTTGTACGCTGCATTTTATAGTTTCTGCTTTGATAAAAGAAGTTAGATTCATGTATCAATTAATTGCAGATGTCGAACGAAAAATATGTATTATAATTATGCTTATAATTTATCGAATTATCAGTGAAAAGAATGTAAATTTACATTTAGCAATTTGATGTGAAAGTGAGTAATTTACCGGTTATTTAGCTTGAAAGTATAGCAATCCCAAGATTTGATGTGGCATGACGTTTTATAAGATTACCATTTGTAAAAAAAAATTCATTTCTGCCTTTAAAATTTTTTTTATCAATTATAAGATCTTAAATCAAAACTTTAAATATATATATATATATATATATATAAATATATATATATATATATATATATATATATATATATATATATATATATTTATATGTGTGTGTGTGTTATTTTTGGTAGTTTGTAAATATTAAATTTGAGGATATTTTGTACTTATATTACAGCAGTCATAGAACAAAGAGGAAATTTTAAAAGTAACTGACTTATTTCTATTCATACGAGGGAGGTAGATATATTGAAAAAAGGCGGCAGACGCAACATGCGTCTATTCCTCTCAGAGGCTTGGCGAGAAGAGACAGAAACATTTCCCTATTTGCTTCTCAATTGAAGTTAAATTAGGGATTAGGTACATAGCATGATAATAGATGTAGGGATATTTAGCTACTTTATATGGAGACTAATTGGCAGTTGGAAAGTATCTCTATTAGTTCAGAGCTTGGGAAATGCTTAATCCTTGATCTTAGTATTTCTGAAGAACATGTGATTACATAAATCAAGAGAATAAATCAATGCATGTCAAGAAATACGGTTATTACTAGTTTAATCAGTATTAAGTTAATATATATAAACATATTAAAACAATTGATGATAGAGAATAGGAAATATTTTTCTTTTCTTTTAATTTTATAAGAAAAGGGAGCCTATATTCCTCTACTTTTATATAAATTTCAATCTAAATTAATGAATAAACACAAACGATGGATAAATTGAACTCAAATACAAACTAAGAGGGTTGCTCAGAATATTTGATTACTAAGTCTTTCATATTCAAAACGAGTATTTCGGACAATATTGACTACACGGAGCTCAAGATAAACGTTTTGGAAGTAATGCTTGTTTGTTTCAGTCGTTTGAAATTTTTTTTTCAAATGTCATGATGAAATGAGTGTTTTGGTTTCATAATCTGTGAGCTATGAGTTGAGAAGCAAATTTTAGTTTCTTCTCGCAAAAAAAAAAAACAACCCACAGTGTCATTCCATATTTTTAACAAAATAAAAACTCTTTACTGGGATGGTGTCATGAACAGTACTAATGTGTACAAGCAATGTCATAAGTTTAAAGTGGGAGAAAAGTTCCAAAATCATACTTTTAAGCCAAAGAATCATGTATTTTGTCTTTTACAATGGCAAAATAATTCTCCTTATTGAAATCCTTCCCCTTGGACAGGTATGGGCTATTATTTTGGCTCGAGGTCCACTTCGTGGAAGTGGAGGCTAGAGGAGGGCCTCATCTTTTAAAATGATTGCGCTCTTTCGTTAATTTTGAATTTTATTAAAAGTATATCTTATACCATAAAAATCAATAAATATAAATTTAATAAAGTAGTGTAAATTTTAATAAATTTATTTTTGTGCTAATTTCATATAATCTATAGATGCAAACGCATTTAATTCGCATTTTTTTCTCAGCTCCAAACGTACATTGAGAGAAGCGGCAATTGCATCAAAACTCGGTGTTTGATGTAGACTGTGAATTTGTAAATTTTTGAAAAAATATTTTACCTTTTAGAATTTCTAAAGAAACAAGTAGGTAAAATCGGGAATCAGAATGCAACGTTGTTTTTAAAAATGTTCATATTTTGTATTGTATTTACGATTTATTGATTATAACTTCTGCCATAAATCATTCATTCATTATACACACTTATTCAACAACTTTGCTTTTTTTAACATAAAGTATCCTGTTACGACGTTTTGTGGCAAGTTCTAATAGATCTGAAGTGAACAGTAACAATAGAAACGGCATTAATTTTAAAAAAAATGCTTTACAATATCATTTTGTTAATTAATGTTTGAAGGCTATTTGATAATTATTATTACATATGATATAATGGTAAATCATATCAAGTGGCTTATAATAAATTAAAGCTAAAATTACTTAACCAATCAATATAAAAGCAAATCTTCATCAGAAATGCAGTTAACACATACTAACCAAAGAGTGTTTCCTCTCAGATATTCAACACATATCCACTCTTGCAAAGTAAGCATTACACTGATTCTCCTGCAACAAATTTGTTGTACGAATTTCTGCAAGTTTAAGAAAAATCACCTTTTATCTCTCTAGTTTAATTTTTTTTCTCAAATTTTCTATTTATTTAACCTTTTCATTCTCTCCTAATTTTTCCTTATTCGTCCTGATATAGATTTTACCTCAATTATTGAACTTTTATTAACATTTTCTCCACAAAATCCCGCTACCTGAACAGTTACTGTGAGCGGCCTTCTCTTTTATGTCTACTTTTATATCTAGTGGATTTCAACCCGAGACGCATGTGTCTCATTGTCTTATATTTTATCTTTTTAGCGCCATATTTATTTCAGATTTTATTCAACTTTACGTACCAATTTCATTTGCATTTTATAATCTGGCTCATCAAAAAGTTTTCATCAAAAATCTCTTCATATTATTTTTCCAATGGTTTTTAGAGTGTTAGTTAGGATGGAAGATTTTATTTTGTGTCGGCCTCTTTTAGACAAACTTTAACCATAAAATTCTTATGTAGAGGTTATATATTTGAAGTTAGGAATGACTTCGCTACTTGGGATCAATTTAGTAGACATTTTACCAGTCTCATCTGGTTTATAACCTAAAAACATTTAAAGTCGAATCCGGGTGTGATTGTAGTAATATGCAATTACAAGTAATGATCAATTTAATTCGAAATAATTTCTTCTGATTATTCTACTTCAGGGTTTGAGTGATCGGTGACGTATTTCGGTGCGAAGTTAGAATCATAAATATGTCAACATTTAAAAGTTGCAAACCTCTTGCTTTCAATCCAGTCGTAAAGTTGACAGGGCTCAGTTATTAAATGCTCATGTATCTTAAGAGATGTGTAACTTTTATTGCTGTAAAATGAAAATAATACACATTTTTCTACCTTAATCTATTTTCAATGGACATTTTAATCGTTTTAGCCTTCGGATGTGATGCATGATTAACGTGACTGTTTATTTCTTTCTCTAAGTGGTACACCTACCAATTTTTAAGGAATAACATGCGTACTCAAGAAAATTTGTATTTCTTTATAATTTTTATTCTTTATTAAAATAGTATTAATGAATGTATGGAAATAAATAATTTATATTATCCTACGTTTTCCTGAAGAACAAAATTAATTTAATATATTTGGTGTTATTTTCAAATAAGAATTTATTTCTGGGTAGGATTCGCAATTTTATGTTGGTACTTAGTACTCATTTAAGAAATTTGAATTTTAACTGTATTTTATCAATCGTCCAGAACTTATTCATGAAAGAAAAAAATATTATTTACAAGTTCTTCAGTTCCTTTTTTGAAATTGCTACAGTGGGTAGCTATCTTCCTAAAAACGGCACATGTCGATGTTCCGAAGCTGTGCTAAAAGACTACAATATATTGTACCTAAAAGCGTACATATAGTCCTATTATATATGATTCATGTACTAAGTATATAATTTCTCAGTTAAGTCGGGAATATAAAGAGTCGGAAATTTCACAACAAGCTCTAAGTGGGAACATGTTACCAATCGCCCTGAAACTTTGTTGCAACTGTTTCCAATGTATTGTTTCGTACATTTTTATTCATTTATATGATTCTATTGTGATTAGCAAAAAAATAATTTTAAAACAAACTGAATACATAGGCAAAAATACTTTAGAAAAAGAAGTTTCTGAACACCTAAATGTTTTTGAATCTTCAAATATTTGCTGAAGATGGAAGGGATTGCTTATTATCTTAAAATGAATGCATTTATGTCATTTATTGGCATCACTAATTTAACCATAGCTACATCAAATGTGAATCTTACTTGAAGAAATATTTTTTTAGCCAAAAAGTGCTGTTGTAAAAGATTCAGATAAATACAGATAATGCCTTTACAAAAGGGTTTAGTCTTTTCATATAGTAGTCGAAGTAATTTTAAATTCAATTGAAAGCAATTTATTTCTAAAACTATAATTTTAAATAGCAGGAAAGAAAAAAAAATATTTATTTGGGATATTTAGATTTTTGACTTTTTTATGACCTGAACTCATTAGGTTTCTGATATTTAATATTGCTTTGACAATTTGGGTTCTTGACCCAATGGAACATCAAGTTAAATCATATTTTCAATTCAATTCTTTACAGACCATATTTCAAGTGTGTACGACAAAAATTGTATACGGCAACAGATATGTGCATCAATAATAATGTTTTTTATTGTTCTGAAAAATAAAACGAATATTTTCATCTAAAAACATTTATGTCCAACTGCGTGATGGTTTGTTGTAGGGATAGGAGAGGTTATTCAACATTGAAAAATCGTTGCTATGCTCTGCAAAAAAAGAACGCTAGTAAATGCAAGAAATCGAATTTATTGATTATTCCTTTTCTAATTTGGTTATTGCTAGACATACTAATAATAAGTTCTGAAACTGAATTATTTTGAACGTAATACAGTCACGTTCTTTTTATATATATTTCTTGACTATACAATATACGTAAACACATTATGTTATGTTTTAAACACACATTTGAAGCACGTTAGTAAAAATTATTTAATGTATAACACACTTAAGCATTTCTTAGAAAGAAGAATAAAGAAAATGACTCGTAAGAATACATTTTTGTTTGTTCTTAAGAAAAAGCTTTGAGGGTTATTTTAAGAAAATGTTATGCATAAAAATTAACATAAGAATTTATTACTTTTAAGGAAAACAGAATTCTTAATGTAACAGGCTTAAAGTGTCTTTGTATATATCTCTAACAAATTAAAATGTTCCTTCTTTAACAATAATGACTAAAATGCATTTTATTTTGTTCCTCAAACTATAGTTAACTCTATTCTAAAATATCATTTATTTCACTCCAATTTACGCCCATTAGGGGAAATTAATTCCGACAGCGAAATGAACCGAAATTTTTGTTTAAATTTCAGTTTGGATCTAATAAAATATCAAATTAATTCATAATAATGAAAAATGAAAATCCTTATCTTTCGATAAATTCAAACTGTGTTGTGACACAAAATGCTAGAAAACGTTTTAAAAAAGCCTCGAAAGTTTATATTCAATAAATTGAAGGCTACAACGTTTGCGTAAAAAAATGAAAAATATCAAAATAAGAAAGTTCAAAACTCTCAGCTTCCTAGCTTACTGAATAACATTCGAATTTTAAAGATGTGTCAGAAACCAACCAAAATCTTTTTTTCTTTTTAAAATATTTTTTCCATCGTAAAAACAAAATCGAAAGAATAGAAGAATTCAATTTGTGATGAAATTGAAAGTGGGATTAGTTATTCGTGATACATT
Source organism: Nephila pilipes (assembly GCA_019974015.1). Lineage (NCBI taxonomy): Eukaryota > Metazoa > Arthropoda > Arachnida > Araneae > Nephilidae > Nephila > Nephila pilipes. The sequence continues at coordinate 260,371 of BMAW01004977.1, read as the reverse complement.
CCATTTTATTTTTCTGAAAAATTCGAATACTCATTTTTTTTCCCGAACACAGCAATGCAACTTTCTACCTCTTTTATTTTCTCTGATAGAAAACAACAAGTGACTTTGTCTTTGACAGTCGAAGGTACAGACTGTGATTATGATCCAGACTTTTTTTCCCTTTAAAAATCTTATTTTTTTAGAATAGATCAATGAGATTGTTTTAAAAATTTTAGGCAGCCCTAAAAAGTAGTTTACAAATTGTCTAAATTGTCTTTACTCTCCATAGAAATTTGCTGTACATGCTTTCAATACTTTTTAAATTATATTTTATTCAAACAGTTTTCTGTACAAAATCTCACAAAATTCTCGCAGTCACTACAACAATCTTTTTCTTAGAAAACAATTGAATAGAAGAAAATTATAAGAAACAAATATTATAAAAGTAGATTATTATGAGGAAACTTAAGTTCAGACAAACATGGCTACGAAAGTCGAAATAATTTAGTCCTACAATCCTCATTATGCAATGACATTTAATGCCTTTAAGATTTTCAAAAGACTTTTTCCACAGCTTTTCTTTTCTATTCTATTCTTTCTTCTTAACCTTTTAAGAATAAAGCCAAAATTCTTGATATGTTGGATCATAAAAGTTTATATGATAAAAGAGCATTCGGCAAGCCTTCATATGTGGAGCCTTAAATAAAGGCAGAAAGATAAAGAAAGGTTCGAAACTTTTATATTGATATTCCTATATGAAAAAGGACTCTTCTATCAGATTCAATGAATTATCTTTAACGTATGAATTTTAAGATGAACAAGGTTAAATGTTCGTATTGTGAAGAGAGAAAATCTCCTATCAAAGATGAGTAAGATATAATTGAATGACAAAATTACACAAAAGAAGACTGTAATTTTTTTTGTTGCACTAATTAAGTATATTAAAAGAGATAAGATGAGTGTTAACAATTACATAAAACTGAAAATGCCATACATGAGAGATATGATACGCGGTGTCCCTAAGCAGATACTGTGTCTTAATTCGTGTAACATATTGAGGTGTTTAAGAATTAAATTGTTAAGCATCCAGAAGTAATGTGTCTAATTGTGGGAGTATTAGAGTGTTGAGAGTGGGAAGAGTCTCCGCGAATATAAGTTAGATTAGTGTCTGTGAAATCGTGTAAGTGCCTGTGCCTACCTTAATGAAACTTGTTATTTAAACGCGTCACCCGAATGGTTGAAGGATCACCGAAAAGTAAAAGAAAACGTCCTTTTATCCGTACAAACAAGTCACACTACTGATAGTTAAGCATATACTTTCCCTGCAGAAATTTCAACTGTGAATTTAAAGAAAAAATATTTTTACTATACCCACTAGCGGTTTACAATAACAACACCTAATATAATGATTACAATGTTGTTGTGATGCAAATCTGATAAACCTTTCATTTACTCTTCAGTTTTCACTTCAGTAAAAAAAAAAAAAACTTTCTTAAAATATTCTTACATGTTGCATCGTAAAACTGATTTCGAATCATTTCATTTTATGAAAAACACTAATATTTCTGATTGTTAGATTGTATTGTTTGTTGAGCAGTGAACACTATTAACCCAATACTAATGCTCATAATCATTCAAAATTAAATAACAAAATGCTCTTCAAAAATGACAAAATATTAAAATAAAAAAATTACAAAAGTATTATTTCTTGCTTATTCATGCTCTACAGATTAGAACCTTTAGAAATTAAGTTTTTAAATAGAAGGTTTTCTATTTTCTTAATTACAACGTAACACTATGTTATATAACTCAATTTATCAGCAATAAAACACGTTTCTTTGTTTTCATAAACTAGTATCAAAAGAAAATATTTGTCTTTAAATCTCCATATTAGAGTAAGAATGAATGCAATCTTTTAGAAATAATTGCAATCGCTTACTTATATAACGAAAGATTTCAAATTAGTTTTCGGAAAGTTAGTGTAATTTTCCAAGTTACTTAAGCAATGCATTCATATTATCTTTGAATTGCCATAGATATAAAAGCAGTGTCATTTCAGTTACATATTCAAAAACTATATTTCTTTTACTATTGCATTTATTTAAGTTTTTCTTAAACTGATATATGTTTCAACAGATTTCTAATCATATCTTAAAAGGAAGAAAATTATAGGATAATATTTGTCAAAAAATATTAAATTGCGTTGGAAACAAATAGGAAATTGCACATCAAAAGTGAGAAAATGGAAAAATGAAGCAACTTTTTATTTTCTGAGAAATGCATAAAATAGTTGTTCTAATAGTTTAAGAACGAATTATTAACCAGAATCTTCAATAAAAGTTTCATAATGTAATAATGTTTTTAATGTTGAATGTTAATCTTAACAGCATGTTATTTTTCCTAAATTATTAATACTAGAAAGTAGTACGTGTGATGATATTAGTTTACATAATTGGATATTTTTAACCAAATACTCATTTGTGTAGTGAATAACGAATTGAATGATTTAAAACAAGAGTTAAATTACGAATTTTTGGTGCTTTCTTTGAGAAAAGTATGCACTGAAGTAGTTGAAATTAAGAAAAATTCCGAAAATTAATGGACATTTTCAGAAATTTATTTTATAAGTAGCAATCAGATTTTTTTTAAAATATTTTCTTTCTAATAAATATTGGGCTTATTTTATTACATCAGCAGTGTGCTTTAAAAAAGACAAAA
>BMAW01004977.1:232283-251919 GCA_019974015.1 Nephila pilipes | reverse complement strand
TATATATATATATATATATATATATATATATATATATATATATATATATATATATATATATATATATATATATATAACATAATATACCGTTTTTTTGTTATATACATGCAATGTTTTGGAAATAACAGATTTATCCACATAAGGTACGCTTTTTTTATAATTATTATTAAAATACTCAATTAAATAAAATAATTAAGAGTAATTGTGAAATTGAGAGAAATGGACAATAGTAAACTTTTCTGATATTAAAATTAAAGGAACGATAAATTATTATATTGAATATGTTTGAAATAAATGTAATTAAAATTAAAACAAATCATTTAGCATGTAGTGAAACACTACGTTACAGGACTATTTAGAACTGATAGAAGTCTGGCTTTCCATATATAGTTACCCATTGTATTCTGACTTTCTAAATGGGGTGAAATTTTGGATCTCTTAGCATTTCATAATAGTTCTTCACTGATAATCCTGGAACTAAGCTTCAAAAAGTTAGACAAGAATGTTACTACAGCTAAAATATGCTCCGGATTCAAGCCTAAACCAAGAATAACAGCTTCTTTCTGTAGGAGATATGTTTCTTTGAAATAATGTCCACTATTAAAAGAAAGTATTTGAAAAAAAATCTTTATAAAATTTTCTCCATTTGCTTACTTAATATAACCATTATTACCTTAAAACGCATATTTCATAGAAACTGTTAAAACATTTCTGAATTTGTTGTTTTAAAAAAGTACATGCATTGAGTCGTTTTGTCATGATGAAGCTCATTCTTTTTTTAAATTTGTAACTTAAAACAATAAAGTTAGAATATTTTTTTGACTCTAAGCAGTATGTGTTTCATTATTTTGTAAATTAAACAATTCGTGTCCTTCAATTAAAATATTGACAATATTTGAGAACCAGATAATCGTACATGGATGTATGCATACTAAATTAGAAACAAATAAATTTAAATATCTTAGTCTATGAGATAATGAAAATATTTTCCTTGATTCTATTAAAATAACATTAAATTATTTCAACTTTAACTGTTATATGAGATTAATTATAAAAAATTATAAGTAATATTGGTACAATTATTAATTATTATGTATTTCTAAATTTAAAGTTTTTCTAAATGTGAATATTTTGTTTAATTTTTAGAAAAATAAAATCATTATGTGTGAAGTTTGACGGTCTACAAAACTAAATAAAGTTTTTTGAACCATCTGAGTTTTTTTAAAAAAAAAAACAAGCTCCAATATCTTCCTTAAAGATCTTTTATTTAAAAAAAAATATCACATTTATAATCTTCATAGTGTGGATTTATACAAATGTGCTTAGAGTGCTATGACAAATGTGAGAGAGGAAATTATCAGAAATATATAAAAATAATTATATTCATTATTCGTTTAGTAAGTCTATATTCGAATATCAGTTATCGTTTAAGAAAACATTTCATTTAAAATCTGTTCACGAATTTTTCTTTTTCTGTGATATGTACATTGAAAATTATAAATGAAATTAACTTTTTTTTAGTACAAATATATTTTATTAGTATCTATAAAGAATAATTCAATAATTTTCATGTAACTAATTTTTAATCATATCTGTATGATTTCATTCAAAATTGAATATAGTTATTTATTATATATTAATATATTTACTACTTAATTAAATATTTTTATGTAAGAATTTTTTAATAATATTTATACGTCTTAATTCAACATTTTTAATATAACTATTTTTCAACTCATTAATATTTATAATATTAATATGAAAACAATTTTATTAATAACTAATTAAAATGTTACCTCCATTCTTATGATGACTCATTTAATAAAAATATCACCTATCATCTTGCACGTGTGACTACTACCCACATACAACTACCGAAAGAAAACGAAATGACTAGAAGAAGAGGACATGATTATCCGCGGTCTCTGCTGACGCAATCCAGGGCGGTGAAGTGGAAAGCATCTCTGCCCGGGTAGTTCGGTCAAATCTAGGTCAGCTGGGTAATCCATCAACTGTGCACTTGTCACCTTAAGCAAACAGTAAGAAAAACCACCGAATGGATGTTGGATCCATGTGGACTGAAATAGTTTCGTTTACTTTGGTCTTCTTTACCTTCATTCTTGTTTTCCTCGTATTATACCGAAGAGAAATATCATTTACAGAGACTGTTTTCCAGGGGAAAAAACCCATTGAAATAGAATGTGAAGGGAAAAAGAAGAAAGCTCAAAATTTATTTCAAAAAGATGTTAGGAATCAATGTTATTACTCATCATTCCAACATTTGGTATTACAAAAGTATTTTGAGATGTTTTTTTCTCTGTTTCAAAAGAATAAAGTAAAAAATTCAACAATTTCAAATGCAATGAATGCAAATAACTCTACAATCATAAAGTCCGATGGGCAATGGGTTTCATCTAAAAACACAGCATGGCGACAAAACACAATATAAATGCTATGTTAAGTATTTCGAATAAACTTTGTGTTTATATTCTAAACCCAAACACGAATGTTTGTTTTGGGTATTTCAAAAGTAAATATTGTTTTACTGAGATAATTTGAGTTCGTGTGTATGAGATTAGGCTGAAAAGTTTCCAACATTAACGTGAAGATGGCAGCACTCATCAATAAAATCAAGAGAATGCAGCATCTATTTACAAGTACTCATCAAACTTTCAGCCATTTTAGATGCTCAATTGTTGCTTGACAAACATTTGAGCTAGTCGATGAGAGTGTTTTGTAAAAATGGAAAAAAAATTCGAGTATCAAGCTGTCATTAAATATTTATTTTTGAAAAAAAATAAGCTTATGCATATCAAAGATGAATTAGCTCGATATGTACGGGGACTCTGCATCATCATTTATCTCCATGAAAATTTGACCAGCAGTATTTAAACGCTGCCTTACCAGCTTGGGAGACGATGAACATTCGTCGAACATTCGAAAAACTGCAATCCCTGATGATAACGTCACTAAAGTTCACCAAAAGGACAAACATCAAATTAAAGTGAGAGACAGCACAGGCTATGAATATGACCAAAGAACTTATATGTCAAATATTGAATCAAGATTTAGTTATGAGAAAGCTGTCTTTGAGTGTCTCGTTTGTTCACGTTAGACGTTAATCGTATTCCAAGAAACATTTCCTACGCATTGTTGGTGCAGTGTAGGCAGAGTTTTGACACTGTTTAATTACTGTAAATGAAACATGGATACATCATTATGTGCCAGAAAAATACAGCAAAAACAGTGAACTACGAAGCAGGAATCGGCCCCAAAAAGCTCAAAAACTGTTTATTTGGCTGGGAAAGTGATAGCAACAGATTTTTGGGATACTCATTGAGTTTTCTTAATTCGGTTATTTAACAAATAGGAAAACCCATTAAAGGAGTGTACTAAGCATCATCACTTAATAAGGTGAAGGCAAAAATTGCGGAAAAATGGCCACACACACATAATTGCTGAAAAAATTATTCTTTTTCACCAAAACAATGCTCCGTGTCACTCCTCAGCGTTTGCAATGACGAAAATACACGAATTGTTCTTTAATCTAAAAATTGCGCTAGGAGAACAAAAACTTTCATCAGTTGAGGAGGTCATCACCTTCGTAAACCATCATCTTTCTTCCAACTATTTTGGACAGAAAGATGCCGATTATTCTATTTGGACGGGTTAAAGAGATGGGGGCATACTTACAAGTGTGTAGACTTACAAGCAGATTATGTAGAAAAATAAAAATAAATGTAAAGAAAAAATGTCTTGTATCCTTGATAGGTCAGAAACCTTACAGATCACCCTCTTGCATATGTATTTAATGAATATGAAAATTAAGGAACTTTATTACTTTTCTTTTTTTATTGAAAGATTATTTTCTGTGTTCTTCTCTACATTTTAATAAATCTATAGAATGAATTACACACACACACACACACACACACACACACACACACACATATATATATATATATATATATATATATATATATATTGCAGCAGAAATGATTCAAAATCTAACAATGGGGAAATGAAACAAAATTATATTTCTTTAGTTTATTATCTGAAAATTTTGTATAAATCATCTCTTTATTATAATACCAAATTTTATTTACATTTGCCTATAGAAGATATCATTAATAACTATTCATCATGTAGTCAAAATAATTTTATTTGTATTGAAAAATTTCCACTGGTAATGAAATATATATATTAGCTCTTTATATTTTTCTATTTCTGCTGTATTTATGGGTGGATTTATATTGCCGTTCTGCTTCCAAATTTTGAACAACACTTAATTGATGCTGATGTTTATAGCAATAAGTAGTTGATATTACATGTAGTAGTTGATGCTGATGTTTGTAGCAATAAGTAGTTGATATTACATGTAGTAGTTGATGCTGATGTTTGTAGCAATAAGTAGTGGATATTACATTTTTCAAAATTGTTTCACAATACTGATGTGTGATATATGTGGTGTGATTCTACAAAATTATAACATTGGATTGAAGTAAAACGATAATTTTTGTAGATTACTTAGATAAGATATTTACAAGTCGTTTAAACATACAACATTACACCTGCGCACTGTCAGTGGAAATGATTTGGTCTCCTCCTCTTAGATTTGGGTCAATGTCCTACATTTTCTAAGATTTCAGCTTACTCTATCTCGTCTAACTGACGATATGAGCTTCAAGTTAAGTCAGTTAGAAAGGCAACAAAATCTGTAATTTGAAGGATTACACAAGTCCCACATATATCACATAATCATGTGTTGCATAATTCAGAGTCCACTATTCTCTTTTGAATTGTGTATAACTTGTCAAAAACATATAGTTTTATACTCTTAAGATATACATAGGTGATTTATTGTAATATTTTTGAGTTTCCTCCTTCAGACATAACTCTTGATTAAAATGAGATTCTAAACATATTTCTTAAGCAACTGGATCTCTTACAAAAGATTTTGATAAATGTATTGAATATCGTATTGTCTATTGTATCTCCTTGCTAAAATGTAAGCTAACAAATCTTCGCACACACACACACACAGATATATATATATATATATAAGCTACTCTAATGTACGGTTACTTATGTTTGATATAACTCAATGCAGATTACTTACAGAAAAAAAGAGCTTTTACATGTTAGATAATGGAAAGGACATGGAAAGGACACCATTAAATGTTCAAAAAATTAAACAAAATAAGAACGTGCACGAAATGTATAACATTATATTAATTAGATTGCACGTGTCTAAATTGTTCCGTAAATATATTAAGAGCATGGTGAATTTAAGGATATTCTAGTCATTATGTAGGAAGTTTTAAATGTTTCAATAATTTTACGTTATTCTTAATATAATAGTAACATTTTGTGAGAAAATTACAACTGCAAAGTTGATGGTTAAACTTCTGTAACGAAGTAACTAAAATTAAAAAGAATGTTGTAATTGTGTATGCATATTCTGGAAGAACTCTTTGTGGCTCATTTAAATTCATAACTAAAATATTTAAATATTCTTTTCTGAATATTTGAATGTGTTTGTATGTTGGAGTGCATTATAAGTCTTCTTAAAATAAATGTTTTGTGGAGCTATTATTCTTATTTTGTTATTTTTATTTTTGACATATGTCACAGAAAATGGCAGCATTCCAATTGAATCGTTAAAATTTGTTTGTAAGTTTGAATTTCTTCAAATATTTAATGGTCAATTTGCACTTTTCTTAAGATCTAATTTTACTACAGGATTAAGCTTTATCCACATACGTTTTTAAATAATCATTAATTTTCTTTAAAAAATTCATATTTTGAGCACTAATTCAACATTTCTTCAACATAGTTAGCTTTGGATAGGAATAAAAGTGCGTAAACAAAAATTAACTTAAGCTGTAATACAAAAAATACTAAAACTGGATATATAAAGTGTAATTATAGACCTTAATTTTAAATAACAAAAGAGGAGAAATTTATGATGTAGTATGAGAAAAGTATTATAGTAAAATAGTAACAAATATTATTGTAAAATTAATCAAAGTGCTATTAAAATAATTAAATTAATTTTAATATTTTGGCATGTGTTTTGAATAGTTCAGACTTCCGATTATTTGTGTTTTGATCAATTCCCGAAAGGTGTTATTTTAAATTCAATTATATATTTTAGAGGTAATATACTAAAGAATAAAACTTCGGCTAACTATAAAAGTAATATAAAGGGGAAAGAACCATTAATCATATTTTCATAAAGTATATAGTAACACTCTTTTGTACATTCAATTCCACACTACACATGACTTAAATTTGGACACATATGCTTTAATGTGTGAACTAGATTAAAAATATTCAACTGTTTTTAGACCTTTTTTTGAAGGAAAAGTTATTGCTAAAGTTATTTTCTTATGTGATCTGCGTTACAGTAATTTTTTTTTTGATACTTTTTCTCAAACATAATTTGTGAAATTGATTTTGATAGTTCAAGATTAAAAGTAATTCTTAATGCAATTTATAGCAAGTGCAGAGAGAAATTATTCTCAAGGAAATAAACACATATATTTCATTTTAGTAAGCATTATTTAGGGAACTATTACACCACCACCAAAGTAGCAACTTCCTATGAAATTAACGAAATAAAATGTATAGGTATAAATGACTTGTTTATTAATATTCTTCTCGAAAGAAATACGAGTGTTATTAGTGCAAGACCTCGTAAATTTGACCACTATATGATGAAAACGATACCTGAGTTGGCACCCTACTTTCAACTTCTACACTATCCCAACTTAAAGACTTTAAGTTGGACCATTTTAATGTAAATCAGTGCAACAAAGCTTTTTTTACAACAATAATCGAATTCATAACTCAACTGAAATACTCCCAGCCATGAGTTCGCTACCCTGATATCTCTACTACCGAATAGAATGTAAGGTACAATATAATATACTTATGATAAAATTCGTTAATATATTATTCGTTAGATTGTGGGAAAGTGTCTTAAGATATTTTATAAGAATATATGAATATAACAGACAAATTTCGGCCAATACTACTTCAAACGAATAATACAGAATAATTGTTATGTCAATGCTGGAATCTGATTTATTAATTACTGTAAATTAAACCATTTACAAATGTTTAAACACATAAGCAAGATAACAATTTTTTATTTTTTTATAGATTAAATATTAAAGCTATGAATAGATCATTTTTTTAACATTGTATCACTAAATATGTGACGTAACACTGAATTTAAAAAGATATTTTTAAAGAGATGCTTAGAATTCAAATTTAAGATAGATAATAGGCAGAAAAAATATTAATCGACATATTTTTTTTGTAGCTCTTATTATTGAACTTTATGTGGATAATATTTTAAATCTTAAAAAAATGAATGTGAAATATTTCTTTTATTAATCTTCAATCTATATTCAAATACAAGTAATGTGCAAACCATTTTAAAGGATCAAAAATACATATTAATACATATAATTATTTTGATACAATTGCATTACAATGTAACTATGTAAAGTTAAATGACTAATCACATATTATAATTTCTTCGTTACCCATCAAGAAGTGTAAAAATTGCTAACTACTTCATCATTACAGTTATAACAATGAACAAGGATGATTAAATAAATACCTTTTTTAGATGACAGAAGACATTGCTAACGCCAGTTCGAGTTACCATTGTATGTTGTCATCTATTAAACACAAATGTGACACTAATTTATATATTAATTTTGACTGCTGCACTATCAAGTTGTCATCGTATATAACACCAGGGTCTATTGTAAACCGAAAACTAAACTTTTGTTTCTATCCGATCATTCGGCCCCAAAGAAAGAGAAGTCAGTCATAATACAACAGAATATGACAACGATTTTTTAAAAGCGAAATAATTACTCTCATGGATTTCTTAGGAAAACCGATCAGTGGGCAATAAATAATTCTACAATAAGTAATTACACTTCCATTCCTAATACAAGTACTTTTTAAGCCATCCTAATACACAAACATATGCAACTGTTATCTTGACCATTTTATCACAGTATTCTTATCATAATCTATTACTCAATACGTATGATCTAGAACTCTCAATGCATTCTAAAATGTTTCACTATTAGTAGTCGTATAGAGAGAAGTACATTTCTAAAGGTTCTGCAACTGTACCACATGTGTAATATTAGAAGACTGTATAAATTAATAGTAACAGAGGATAATAATTCCTTCTGAATGCACAAGCCAATAATAAAGGTTATTATTTATATGCATTCAAATACCTTTGGGTTATGTTAAAGATTTAATATTGTTAATGTCGTTGGCTTTTGAATTATGTTGCTCATCTTCACTTTTAGATATGGTTTGGATTTACTCTACAGTTGTCAGATTAAAATAAGGAATCATATTCTAAGAATACTGAGAGATAGGAATTAATACGTAATTACAACTAAATAGAAACAATAGTACAAAATAGTACAGTTGTAACATTTAATTTTTTTGCATTAAAATAAAGGGAAGAGAGAAAGAAAGGAAACAGAAAAAAAGGAAATTTAATAAAATAAAATAAAGAAAACAAGAAAAGAATATTAATAATATCCGAAATGATGTCTAATACATCCAAAATTATAAATTATTTAAATTTTAATTCATATCTTAAGTCATGTTGTATTTCTATCTTTACACATCAAAGGCATAGCGCAACCATGTGTTGCATTCTAGAAAATAAGTAAAATATAAGACATATTAATCATAATCAGAACAAAACAAACATAATCAGCAGATAATGTACTACCAATATATAACACAAATAAGGTAACCTAAAAATAGTATGTAAAATTAAATAGCATTAATTAAAAATATATTATTATAACATTAATGAAAACATAACAATGCTGAAACATACAAAGCAGTAATCAAGAAAAACGATATAGAAAAGTTAATAAAAACGGTATATTACAAACAACAAATCCTATAATAAAGTCCAAAAATGAAGATAAAGTAATTTAAAGTGCTGCCTCTGGTCTTGGCAAGAAAATCTTGGGCCTACTAATTTTATGGATCTTATATCATCCTGTTCAGAACAATTTTTACCAAAAAAAGAAAAAAAAGTGGCAAATACCAAATTAAACACAGAAGTCCCAACACCAAAAAAAATAACTAAGCAAAAGGAAGACAACGATAGAAAATTAATAAAAAATCTTATCATAATACAATTGCCATACTAAAAAAATCATTAAACTTCAAATATGCTCTGAGTCATCATGGAACATAAATAGATCTATAAGACTTGTGTACCAGATCCTTATCTATTCACTTAAAAAACAGTAACATTGAAACCTGTTGGAATACAAAACCATTAAACCTCAATTATGTATTCAATTATCATGAAGATAAATATATCTGTAAGACTTACGAAACAAGTTCTTACATTCTCTTAAGAATCAGAAACTTTAAAATCGGGGGGTATATTCAAACTATTAACCTGTTATTTTTAATTAATCCCCAAATTTAGTCATTTTTATGAAATAAAGTTCATATAAACTGCTGTTTGTAGAAAATGCAACACCATGAAGGAATCATCAGAATCAAATGAAATTCGCAGCAAATGTCAATTATAGGATATTATGCAAATTAATAAAGTTTCAGAGCCATCGCGCGTGCGCGGCGCGCGCAGCGCCTTCTGAATTGATGCTGAAAGCGTATAAATAAAGTGCTGTAGCGGGACGTTGAAAAAAGGCTATGATTATTTGTTAGTGGCAAACGTTTAGTGAGACCTGAGTATGCCTCCACGACGGAAGAATAAGAAATTCAAGCAACTTACGGAGTTTGAACGAGGGAGGATAATCGGCCTTCGAGAAGGAGGATTTTCCTATCGCGCAATAGCAGCTCGTATGCAGCGGAACAGTTCCACAGTGATGCGAGTTTGGAAGCAGTGGACCGACGAGCACCGAACAACTCGAAAAACAGGCACTGGACGACAGAAGGTGACGTCAGAGCGCGATGATCGACACCTGCTCCGCATGGCGGTGAATGATCGCACAGCTTCCTCCAGGCAGCTGGCAGCACGTTGGTCTACTGCTACAGGTGTACAATTGTCGGCTTCGTCAATTCGTCGTCGTCTGCTGCGCCGTGGATTGCGTGCAAGGGTGCCTTTATACAGGATTCCCCTCACGGCGAATCATCGACGGCTGCGTCGGCAGTGGGCTCTTGAGCACAGAGACAGGCGAGCTGATTGGCACCAAGTTGTCTTTTCAGATGAATCACGCTTCAATTTGTGGACCCATGATGGCCGTGTTCGTGTTAGACGTTATGCCGGTCAACGCTGCCTTCCTGAGTGTATTATTGAACGACATAGTGGTCGAACAACCGGAGTTTTGGTCTGGGGTGCGATTTCGTATCATGGACGATCCAATTTGATACGAATTGAGGGTAATCTCAATAGCAACAGGTACGTCCGTGAAGTGCTACAGCCCGAAGTCGTTCCTTTCCTTCAAGGCATCCCTGGAGCTATCTTTCAGCAGGATAATGCACGCCCACATGTTGCGCGGACTGTTCGAGACTTCTGTTCAGCACAACGCATGCAACTTCTTCCTTGGCCTGCTTATTCACCGGATATGTCGCCTATTGAGCACGTGTGGGATATGGTTGGTCGGCGTCTCGCTCGTGATCCGCGTCCTGCAGTTTCCAAAGACGAACTTGGTTGCGCATACAAGCGATATGGAATTCTCTTCCTCAAGTAGATATTCAACATCTGTTTGACTCCATGCCACGTCGTATAGCAGCACTTATTGCAGCGCATGGTGGCTGCACCAAATACTGATTTCGGACGCTTAATTTGTTTCTTTTGTTTTGAAAATTTCATCATTTATTTGTATCAGTACAAGTCGTTTCTGCATTAAATTTCATTTGATTCTGATGATTCTTTCATGGTGTTGCATTTTCTACAAACAGCAGTATATAAAAATTAAATTAAAAATCTCAATGCTTACTAAATAAAAAAAAAACCTATATTACCAGTAAGACGTGCTTAAAAACTCATATAATTTAAAAATTTTTGAAGAATGTTTTAATATTTTTATGTAATAAATTTCTTCAAATAATTTATGAAATCTTTAGTCAAGAAAATACAAATCTAAAATAATGTAGCCCTCCATTTGCTTAAAACGAATAAAAATATCTATTAAAAATATTGAAAGTTTTAGTAATAATTTTGTACATAACAATGTCTATATCTATTAAACTATAATAATAATAAAAGTTACACTCACATACACACACACGTATATATATATATAAAGAGAATATATATATTTATATATATGTCAACTCAGAAAACTTTAAGTTAACTACCTCTTAATCATTGCAACCATTTTGTCGACTTGGGAGGAAATTTGGTGACTTTGCTGCTATTTGGAAATATCCCGAAGGTGCTGGAGTCGAGTTGATATCTTCATGGGGAAATAAGTTAATGAATTTTCATGAACTTTACATGTGATGTAATACCACGCCGGAAAATGTCTAAATACGTCGACAGTCGAAAAGAGTCAGTCATTCTGGAGTCTGCTTGGGAGATCAATCAGGAAATCGATTAAAAAGCGATCATCATTTGGCCGAGATGATGTGCGGAGGAATTGACGGTTGCAAAATGGAGTGCAGCAGCCGGACCTGCCTTGGAAGTGCTCGGCATTATGCTCTGGTATATCAATAATGTGAACTAGATAGCTGTAGAGCTGAACATTGCTGATACATTTGTGACTGTCAAAATATATGGTGCTTTTTTTATTTGTATTCATATTGTTTCTCAGACAAAATGAGCAGTAATTATAATTAGAAATGAAATTTTACATCTAGGTGGAATTCTAAGATGTAATATTCATTTTATAAGTAAAATAAATCAATAATTACTAATAACTAATATAAATTGTTAATAATCATAATATTGTTTTTATTGTTAAGTTAAGAGAGTGATAAGATATGATTTTACAATGAAAATAAATCTTTTTCTACGCTATATAATATTATGACAGTTAGATATTCATGCAAAACGTAATTTGATAATAATAAACACATAATAACCAAAATTTTGAAATGAAATTTCTTATTTTATAGTTTAGTATGAAATTTGTGTAATTAATGCGAATGCATAATTAGTCTAATCTACAAATCTACTGTAAACTAGAAAAAAAAAAACATAAATTTTCTCCTTTACGTACAAACTATAAAATTAATTGTCTTAGTTCTAGCTGCTAGAATTAAACATCGTGAAAATACAGAATGCTCTGAATTTTAATGTATTTTATTGTATAATTTCTTAGCAGGTACCGAGAAACACAGTACAATACAACATAATACCTTATACACATGGAAAAGAAGAAACATTTTTCTCGTTATGCTTGTTTTATATTCATAGAAAATGGGCTCCTTGAGGTTATTTAGAATAAAAACTTTAAAATAGTACTTATTTCGTTTTTAAGAAAATAAATATAGAATAGTAATTCCTTAGCTGAATTGTCTTGTAAAATATGTTTTCTAATTACTGTTTTATGCTAATATGCGACGTAAAAATGGCTGTTTTAAATAAAATTTACGTAATATAGTGATCTATTTTCAGTATACGAAATTCAAAGGTGCAGTTAAGTAATATAACTATGCAATGAAAGGAGTCTGTACCTCATTTGCCTTGTTTTTGTGAAAAACTAAATTGTAACTAGATATATCGATTACACTATCACTGACAATTCAAAAACTAATAGTACAGTTAATTTTCCGATGCGCACAGTAAAAATTAAAATTCCGATGCTCACAGATTTTGATTACGTTTTTGATTTTATAAGTCTGTAAATCACAATACACAATGAAATGCATATATTATAGATGACATTACTTAGAGGATTAAAATAAAATAAAGAATATTGGAATTGTTAGTAGAATAATATTTCCATTTAAGACTGTTTTTCGGACAAAAACAAAAATATTACATTAGGATGAAAAAAATACTTCAAACCAAATGAGAAAGCAACAATTATGAAAAAAATTGATGCTCAAAATTTAGTTTTTTCAAAACAAATAACAGTAAATTAAAACAATGAAATGGATAAATAAAACAGGAAAAACTGTCTCAAATAAAACCGGTAAAATTATATATCATAAAGTTTCATGTAAATTCTTTTAAAGTAAAAAAAAAATTAATTTTCACTGAGCATAAATAAGTTAACAGACATAAAATGAAATTAGTAATGAAATATTCAAAAGTAGATACTTTGATCAAATTATATGAATTTATATGAATAAAAAAAATAACATTTCAACATCAAAGATTAGTTGAGAAACGTAAGGCAGTTCTTTTTTATCTTACAGACATACGAATTCTAACTGAAAATAGTTTGTACATTCTCATACAATTAGATTACTCTATTTCTACAGCAAATCTACAGTGTGTATCGTAACATTCATTATATTCTAATCTACACATTAACTGAAAAAAGTTCTTTAGTTATAAGTATGTAGAAAAAGTGATAAGTTCACCATTTACATACTGGTATGATATAGAAATAATTTTCAAATACTATAAAATAATTTTATTACAGATTATGTTTCGTACATGGGGAATGATTATATGTATTTCACCACCCATACATATTTAATGTCTATATTTATTCAAAATATTTTAATATATTAAAACGAAATGAAAGAAAAATCTAACAATGTGACTTAGAAAGATAAATTAAACCTAAGAAATTGAATTTTGATCAAGATATGTAGCAAAGACAATCCAAGCATAGGAAAGAACAACAAGCTCCCACACACATAAAAAATAATTAGAGTTATTATTCTTTTTCTGCGTAAGATGGAAAGGAAAATTGTACCTAATAGGGACTATGTATAGTACGACTACTTCTCCTTTATGAAACAAAGGAGTATAACTTATCAACTAATATATAAATTATCTTGACATTTACACAGTGCTTAAGATTAATTTTTTGAAACAAACATAAGCAAAATGATAGCATGTAAGACAAAATCTTGTTTGCAGTTTTGATTGCAATAAATTAAAAATAATAAGAAAATGATTGTTGTGTATGGCAAAAAAGAAGTTTAAAAAAGTTCTAATTAAAAATCCCAGAAAATTCAAGCATTGAGGATATATAGAATGCTTTTCGTTACTGAATACAACCATATCTAATTTTAAAAATACTATCTGTACAAATTTGAAACTAATTTTGCCATTTAAAGAATCTTTCAGTGATAGATATCGTAAGAACATAGACAAAAAAGAAAACCGAATTTTCAACGAAATTGAATGTGGAATTATTTATCCATGATTGAATCGTTTTGTTCCTCAAAAATTATATTCGAGTACTTGGGTTTCTTCATTTCATAAAATATAATGGAATGTTACTTTTTTCTTTTACATTTTTTTCAAATTAAGATCAATTGATTTTTTTTATAAGGAAAGATAAACTATTTTACTTAAATACAATCTTATCGGTTACAATTACCATGAAACAAATGACATATAAACTTATTTCGTTTGACTATAAAATTGTACGTTTTGATTGTATTTCGAACTTTGAATGACGAATAATTTATACATGCAAAAGAGACTATCACTTATTTTAAGACTAAGCAGCTACACTCTTTCAAATAAATGTTTCAGTATTTTTTTAAAATCAGAAAGGACAAAATACGTATTTATAGCATACATTTTGCTCTAATTTATGCACATATCTGCATAAATTGGACGTCTTGCTATCAATATTTAGAATTAGTAACATTAAGCGTTTTTACTTACAATCGATTTCAAAGTTGCACCACGCTCTATTATGAAATTTCAAAAGTAAAAAGATGATAATTCAAATACTATATTTCCACAGGTAAGAAGATCTTCAGATAACAGGAGCTAAAAGGGTTCGTCAAATAATTACAATTTTAATATACATCAGTATTATAAGATTATTTCAAACCATCAATAATCTATGAGTTTAGTTTAGATTAGCGATAATCATCTGGAACAAATTTTATTTCCTAGCATCTGGTAGCACTGTCAATAGAAGAGTGCAGAATCAAGAACTCGCGTGTTTTTTTGTTAACAAGTTTCGTTGTAAGTTGTGTGGTATGTTCAAACAAATTTTCACTATAAGTGTAAGATTTTCAAAATGTGGCCATTATCATGAAACCAACGAAAAGGACGAAATATGAAGCAAGCTTCAAGTTAAAAGTCATAAAACAGGCTAAAGAATCGAACAATTGTGTTGCAGCAAGGGCATTCGACGTAACACATAAATTGGTAAGATATTGGAAAAAGAATAAAAATGCTATTAAAAATTTCCAATGGAAATAATGCTCTGTGAAAAGAGGAATAGCTTGCTGTCCAGATTTAAAAAAATAAGTTGCAAAATGAATATAAGAACATGGGTAGAATATTTGAATTATTACAAGAAATATGAAGAAGGCTTCTGCATTGACGTAGGCAAATAGAGAAGAAAATAAGCTAATAGATAACAACGCAAAAAATTTAAGGCAACAATAGTTAGGAGCATTCATTTCATGAACAGAAAAAAAAAATCAGATGATATGACAGGAAACAAAAACTGTGCAGAGGTTACCACAATATATTCACCATAAGGTCACTTGCTTTTACGAATCGACTCTCTAGATACATAATCATACGCATAAAACGAGCTTCTTAACAATGAAAGTGAGGATATACTAGAGAAGGCTATTTGCCTTAGAGCAGCGTTTTTAAGCCTTTCATTATTCGCAGCCCAGGTTTCAATCACAATTTTGATCGCTCCCCCGAAAACAATAAAATGTATACAACAATAATATATTTAAAATATTTTGATTTCTGTTTTAAAATTATTTTTAAATAACTGCCAAAACAAGAGTAAAAGCGAGCCAATTTTGGCGAGAAACCACATCTGGCATATTGCCAAGCTGGCGGTGAACAGATGAAGCGAATGGAAGCCGGGAAAATTTAAATATTCTATTTGAAATGAAAGCCAAACGGGGAGATAACGTTAAAAGAATGTGTTAGTACAAAAATGCGTTAATGAAAGTAAACCTAGACGGAGTGAGCTAATTTTAGAAACTAAGAATACTTTTTTTAGAAAAATAAAAGAAATAAAACAGAAGCATTACTAAAGAAAAGAGAAAAAATAAGTTATAGGGTTTGTGGAAGCCGTCTCGAGCATGCGCAGAGCGAATGTTTTCTGATAGGAAGAAGGAAAATGTTCGATAACGCAAGTTTCAATTCTCATTGGAGTCGGTCGCCTTCGAATCTATCGTATGTTATAAATGTTTTTGTGTTGATTGCAATTCACTATATTAAATATTCAAAGCAGCAGATTTATGCAGTCTCATGGATAATTTTTAAGCGGGCGTGAGCGAGAATTAGACGATAGTCAAGCTTCAACAAGTACTCAGATGAGCGTGGTTGTGAAAATAAAATCAAGAAAATATTCTCAAAAATACTTAAATTTTGGATTTACCAGTACTGAAGTAAATAAAGAAGAAAGTCCCCTGTATCATTTGCTCAAAAATATTGGCCGCAGATAGCAAGAAACCTAATAAACTTAAATGGCATTTGGAAAAGCTACATATTTAGTACTTCAACAAATCCTGAGAATTCTTCGAATTAAAATTAAAATCAAACGAAAAGCAAAAATCGTTTTTAAAGAAACTTTGTCTGTGAATAAAAAAGCTTTCATTGCATCCTACAAAGTTTCATTTAAAATAGCCAGATGTAATAAACCTCACACCTTTGGTGAAGAGCTTATTGTGCCAACAACAATTGAGATCGTAGAAATTATGTTTGGAGATAATTTTTCAAAACAATTGCAGACCATACATCTTTCAAATGATACTGTTGCTCTTCAAATTGGTGATATAGCTGAAAATGTGCAGTGTCAGGGTTTTTCGAAGTTGCGTGACAAATTGATTTCAATACAGCTTGATGAAGCAACAGATAGTAATAAAGCTGCCCATTTTTTTTCCTATGATCGATTTTGTGATTATATGTCTGAAGTAGAAGAACTACTTTTCTGCAAACCAATGAAACTCAAAGCAACAGCGTTCGCATTATTTGCTCGCATAGAATGGAAAATTTGGTCGGAATATGCACCGATGGTGCTCCTTCAATGTCCGGAAATTTCCAAAATATTCAAGCACTTGCAAAACAAAAATCATCTCAGTGTGTCTGGACACATTGCATGATCAACAGAGAAGCTATAGCTTCCAAAGAAATTAGTCCTGGTCTGAATATTGTGTTAATTACGGTTGTAACCGTAGTAAATTATATAAAATGAGCCCCTTGAAATCAAGAAATTTTTTCGCACTTTGTAAAGACGTGGGTGCAATGCATTCGGAGGGTTTCTATTTTATTGCGAGGCAAGATGACTATCACGCGGGAAATTCATCCAACGTATTTATGAATTAAGAGAAGAAATCGCCATTTTCCTAGGAGAAGAAAACAGACCAGAACCTGAGAATTTTCGCGATGGTTTATTTCTTATGAAATTGAGCTACTTGGAAGATATATTCGGAAACTTAAATATCTTCAACTCCAAGGAACAAATACACATATGTTGGATACGAGTGATAAAGCCAATGCTTTTTGTAGAAAATTGGAACTGTGGAGCAGAAATATAAAGCAAAAAAAAAAACCTAATAGTGTTTGCCAATGTGAATGATTGTGCTAAAATTTACAAAGCTGAAGAAGAACATGTAAAAGTGGTTTTTGTAACCATTGAAAACCATTTAGATATGCTGGCAAAGAATTTTAAAAATTATTTTCTTGCTGACAACAAACTGATAGCATGTTACGAGCGAGTGGGTTAGGGATCCATTTCATAAGACTCCCAAAAGACTCTCAATTGATGAAGAAGAAAAATTCATAGAATTCACGACAAACGGCGAAACGAAAAGACAATTTAGTGATAAATCACTATTTGGATTTTGGTCAGGAGTCAAGGATCATTTTTCTGCACTAAAAGCAAGGGCATTTCTCATTCTATTTCTATTTTCAACATCCTACCTTTGTGCAACTGAATTTTCTGCTGTGGCTTCTTTGAAGACAAAATATAGATCTCGGCTAAATATAGATACTGACCGAGATTGGCTATTTCTAATATTACGCCTTCTTTCGAGAAACTTTGCTCTGCAAGTCAGGCCCAAGGAATTCACTAATATTTATTAAATTTGTTTTGATTAAGTAAGTTTTGATTTAGAAGTTTTTTTACTTTAATAAGTTAATTATTAAATATGTCAAAATGTATTTTATTTTCTGTGTGTATGTGTGCTTTCCTTCGAGTCAGTTAATCAAATTTTTTTAAAAAATATTTTCTCTTGGATATTCTCATGCTCCCTAGGGGGCGCGCCCCACAGGTTAAGAATCACTGACTTAGAGGATTCATCAGAAGATATTGCAGGATATTAAATATTTGGTAAGTGACTTGTGCTATTTTACAATTGTGTTAATTTATATAAATTCTAATCTAATTCTTTGATATCTGCCAGTCAGACGATTACAGATTTTTGGAACTCATTTATGAGTAAATTATCGTTTTGTCAACGCGAATATTTCTGCGGCATTTTTGAAAATTATTCACATTATCTTCATAATATGTAAGACTTTATAAAGCGGACGAGCAAGCTCTAACCAAACGAATTATATAAATTTATGGATGTTTTCATGTTTTGACTTACAAAACATATACGTGCATGATAGGAAACAAAATGAGGTTTTATAGAATACTTGAATTAATTGCTGAAATTTATACCGACAAGCAGCTTTGATGGCCGTATTCAGTATTGGAAGCAAATATTTTGATCATTTGTCAAACGTTTTAAGCAAAAGATTCTTCTTTTCGTGTTTATTTCTTATTTTTGTGAATAAATACATAGCTTATGCTTATTGAAAATCATTCAATCTATCAATTATTAATATCATTATTAATAATAATAATAATGCACAACACTAAAGGTTTTACATTATCAGTGCAATTTAAATGAAGCATATTTTACGAGCCGTGAAAAAATTTCATGCATCTTAAGAAAATGGACACATTATGAGTGTGCACAATCATTTTGAAATAATACATTTTATAATGCCAGACAGAAGTGAATCATTTTCATACAAAGAATATGATTAAAATGTACAAAACTAAATGTGAATAAGATTTCCATTATTTGAATACTGAATTTACCATTTCAAGTAATTTAAACAGCATTCTATTAGCAAGTACGGCATATGAGCCTCATGTCTCACTTCATTAACCTAAATTACTTGTTGAATTATGGAGTAATGGTTGCCGTCTACGTCATTGCGTATTAAATTAATTACAAAGTTTCACTAGTCATAGTATGACTATAAGAAATTAAGACCGCTCATTCCCTTATTTCTCAAATATGTGTTATGTGGGTGAGTAAATTTCAAACAAATGATATATTTTAAAACTAATATTAAATGTTATCGTTAGTTCATTAAATTATTAAAGTCAATACTGAATTAATATTGATTAAAGTGAGAATAAAATGAGAGTATTTGTTAAACGCAAAATTTTATTTAAAAGGTATTGTGTTTAAAATGTGTTCCAATATATATATATATATATATATATATATATATATATATATATATATA
>BMAW01004977.1:38501-231605 GCA_019974015.1 Nephila pilipes | reverse complement strand
TCTATCTATCTATCTATCTATCTATCTATCTATCTATCTATCTATCTGTTTAAAAGGTGCCACTTGTATTAAATTTAGTAAAGTGATAGTTTAGAAATAATCGATTTAATTTCAAAATACATTTTCAGAATTTGTTTTTGTTCGTTAATATATCATGAGTTCTCTCAAAATTAGCTTAATATTTATTGCAAACGTGTCATATAATATAAAATAATGTTTACTATTTTTTTTTAGTTATCATTTATTTTCTTTTAGTTTTCATTTATTTTCTTTTAGTTTTCATTTATTTTCTTTAATTTTACTACATGTTTTACGATTTTTAACCAAATATGTTTTACTAGAATTTTAGCAATTACTTTGGCTGCATTAACAGAAAAAGAAAAAATAACAAGAATGTATTATTTATAAATAATAATAGGTGTTTATCGTAGTCTGGTTGCAAAAACTTCAGAAATATGTTTTCTTAATCTAATATATAGAAATACATTAGATTTCAGTGTGTAAAAATTTTTAAAAAATAAATAGTTAAATCTATTGATAATTCTGAAGATTTATTTTTTCATGATTGCTATTTAACGAAAAGTATCAAATTGATATGCTGGTAAGAAAAAAGGAATTTTTATTAAAAAAAGTCAATTCCCTGGTAAATTTTTAATAACAGCCATATAGTAAATAAATGAATTTTAAAAATGTAGATGTATAAAAAGCAAATATCTCTGGAAACAATGCAGATTTCTAAATTAGAACACGTTTAACTCTCCTGGTGTTTCATGTCATTCAGAAATCTCACATTTGTCGAAAATAATTAAGATTAGAAAATGTAAACTAACTACAGTATTTTCCACTATAAATATTTTCTCATACTTACCCCATTGTTAATTTAGAAAATTAACATACGAAATTCTAATTCTATACCCATGAGTAGTATTTCAACTCTACTTATGTTGCTCTATTTCAGGTGAGCCATTAGCTGTACAGAAAGTTACTGATTAAAATTTAATCAGGAGAGAGTTGTGGATAATTGACCAGTAATTCTAGAATTTCGTATTATCTCCGAACTTTTACGGTATTCGTGGTTTGAGTTAATTAATCTGTCAGTAGCTGGCTCGGCTATTCTTCTATCTCGAATGAATGACAACGGTAGATTAAAATACATTCTTGCTTGGTCTATTATCTTTGTAAAGGATGTTACAATATAAACTTCGGCCTTTTATATGTTCTAAATCTGTGTTAAAGGGAATTTGAAATCAAACTAAGAATGTATTATTAAATGAGCCGTGCTAGATAGTGTAAATTGCAGCGATATTTGAAATTTACATACAACACCCATTTTCTTGATAACGAATTAACTTCATACACTAAAATGTTTTTGTATATTTCTATGTGAAAGTAATAACTGATTTTGAGATAGATTTATTGATTTCAACTAATGACAACCGATTGAATATAATATAGGGATTAGACAGCTGATTTTGCCAATTTTTCTGACTTTTTAAACAGTTTGCCAAACTATCTGAAGTTTTATTAAAAAATTTGATAACCTTTAATGTTAATCGAAAGAAAACGTTTTCTAGAATAAAATCAATATCGAACCAAAATTTTGCCAAAGCTTAGCATGCATCTTATATTTTACTTTCCCCATCATTCTAAAGCTTCTGCACAGTTATCACTATTGAGCCTAGTAGCTTTGAAACATTTTAAAAGAAACAAAATGACGAAACTGGAGCCATTACATCCTTTCATACCTCCTACTAAACACCATGTGAATACTTGATAACTAAGTTCCATATTACAAGCAGCACAATTATATATATTATTCTCTGTAATAGATTTGTTGGTATAAGTACACATGTCGAAAGCTCTATTTGAACATCAGTTGCATGAATCTTGTAACCATAACCACTCGGATATCGTAGTTCGTAAAATCGAATATCTGATCATCCACGAGTAAATGAGAATATTTTCTCAGCTTCTATTAGCTATGAGATATTCATAGCTCTCTAACTTCTATTTATAGGTGCCCCTAAGTATCATATAAGACTTGCATGATGGTATATACTATTTGAAAATGAATTTAGTGCTCATAGAAACTTGATATCTTGATATCAACTGGATAATAGAAGCAGATATTTCTATTCAGGACTTGGTAAGTATTTGCATAACTTTAGTTTTGAACTTATTTTCTCAGTCAGAATTTTAACAATTAAAACATTTAACAAGTACATTCTATAACAAAAAAAATCGACGCACTAAGAAGGAGTTGCCCGATTGGAATGAAAATGCTTATGCAAAGACTTCGGAACCGAACATGCAAATTATTGAACGCTGGTGTCCAATGATTGAATAGAGGAGCTCCAGCGCAACTGCGAATTCAGCAGGTGTATATAAGGAGCGATTCTCAAACTTTCGGTTGAATTTTGTCTGGGAATATCTTATGTCAGCTGTAACAATACCTCCTAGAAGGATTTGATCATATTACGTGCAGATGTCAGAGTTTGATAGAGGTCGTATTCGAATTAAAGAGGCTGGTTCGACGAATTGAAATATCGCTTGATATCTGGTTCAAAGCGATACAGCGATTAGATATTGCTGGCAAAAATAGATCAATAACTTCAGGCATTATTAAAAAAAAAGGGCGGTGGTCGACCGAGGATCACAACAGAACTGAAAGGCAGAACGATTGGCAGAGCAGCTGTTACAGACCAGATTCTTCATTAACAACTATCCATCGTGTGGTTTGCACGCGTGTCCAACATGATCCTCAACAGATGGTTGAGAGAGCAAAAATTACGCTTCCTCCGACCGTTGCACCCCTTACCTGTCACGCATGCACACTGTGAAGTCCGATTACAGGGGTGTCAAGTTCGATCAACTTGGAATTGATTTGACTGGGAATGAATATTCTTTAATGACCAGTCACGTTTTCATCTGTGTCCTGACGACAACCACAGACGTGTCTGGAGACGTACAGGGCAGCGTGAGTATCTTACCGTTATGATCGCACGGTACACAAACCCACAACAGAGTGTTATGGTCTGGGATGCCATCTCCTTTGATAGCCAAACCCCTTTGGTAGTCATTTCTAACACACTAACTGCACAGCAGTAAATAGACAAGATTCTACGACCGATTGTGTTACCGCTACTTTTGCAACATCCAGAACGTACTTTTCAATAAGATAATGCCCCTACGCACGCGGCACATGTTGCTATGAATTATCAGCAAGCTTTTCCTACACTTCCTTGGACAGCTAGGTCACCTGATTTCTCTCCCATAAAGCACATTTGGGACGTTATGGAAGGCGATGTGTCAGAATATTGATGATTTAGCCCAACAGCTGGAAACAATTTGGCACGCAATTCCGCAGGACACCATTCTATGTCACGCCAGGTGACAACTTAATTCTAGGACAGAAGGGGACCAACGTCTTACTGACTTCCCTTATTTGTAATGGCTAAACTCTGAAGTAAGTAATTCAATTGATCTAAAAAAATTTAATTGGTTTTTCTTGTATATTCTGCACATTCGGCAATTCCTATCGCAATGATTCCTGTACTCTTTGGTGCATCGTTGTTTTGTTATAAAGTGTATTTTTAGAATATTAAGCTAAATATCTTTTGTAATACTCAGACATTTTAAAATGGTGGACTTCAAACTAGACGAAGTGCAGTAATATTTAAAATTTTAAAAGTATCCAGCAATAGATAAAGCAGAAAGACGTTAGCATTAGTAAGTAAATAGCCATTATTAATAGAATAAATACAGAATTTGCACATGCGTGAGCAGCAACATATGGAGTGCGTCAAGGAATATTTAATCCTAGCACTACTTTTCACCTGTGTTACAGTGCATGCAAGATAAATTTCGATCATCTGTTAGATCATTTCCACAGGCTCTGGGCATGTATTAAGCTATTTTGATGATATTTTGACCATATAAATAGACCCAACGCATGCTTTCTAAAGTGAACTGGAACAGATTTTTCAAAAAATAGACTATTTATTTTTACGTAAATAGATAAAAAAAATTAAAGGCATAGTTTATGTCATTTTATACTGCTAAATGGAAATATTTTTTATGTATTTTTTTAAATTCTTCTCATAAACATAATGTAATGTTTTCTTTATAAAAAACGTAAATATATGTTATACACAGTTTTTTATTTGTAAAACTTTTTCTTGCTATTTAACTTTCAATTATAAGCAAAGAAATATTTTACCTGAGAAAAACCATATTTTAGCAAAGTAAGGGGCAAATATCTTCTTAATTAGAAAATAACAAACCGAATGAAAAATGCAAAATTTTGTTATGAATTACAATATTTCTTACAAAACGTAAAGTTGTTGTGAGCTAAACTTTATTAATATAATTTCCCATGATATCTGTAATTGTAATTAAATTTTATTTCTCGTTAGTTCCAAAAATCACATTTAATGATTATTTTGTAAATATATGTATGCTATTTTGCCAATAACTGCAAATCATCATTATTTAAGAATATTTACTAAATTATTTTTCTACAGATATTAAGTTCTTTATATCATCATCAATGCAAATTACATTGATTTAGGAATTTATAATTTTTTTCATTGTTGTTCTCATAACAATATCAAAAAGAATATTTCCTTATAGCTATTTAAATTTTGCTCTTAAAATCTTACCTAACGCATATTTAATATTTTTACAGCTGCACAACAATTTAAGCTGAAAATATGAGAACTTATGTATGAATGTTTCTTTATTTCATGCCATTTATTTGTATTAGTTTAATTATTTTACAAAATATACTACCAGATTATAGTAAAGATCAAACTCACCCAACGTTTTCTATATTTTGTTAGAATAATTTATACGATATAATGAGGAAATTAAATTTATTTTTGTGCGTTAAAGATTATTATTTTTATAACGGGAGCAATGGATGCATTATTATTGTTTAAAAAAATGAAGATGACTTTTCATAGAAGTTACTTGTGTCATATAAAAGTACAACAGCATTTGAAATAAATGATTATTGTAATTACTATTTTATCATTAGAAATCAATAACTAAATTATGAATTTTTAATATTAAGATATTTAATATTAGTTAATGCTATTAAATCACTTATTACACCAAACAAATTAAATCTAACATGAATTCTGAATTTACAATGCATATTAAGGCAGTGTGAATACTTAAGAAGCAATCAAAATGCTTGTTGATTGTTATTAATTTAAACTAAAAAACCAGTTAGTTACATCTCTCAATCTATCAGTTAGCACTTATGCTTCTATTCTTTTAAATTAATTAAGAGGATGACACTTAGAGAGTATATATAAGTATTTAAAGATACATTCAAAATTGGCACTTGAGAATATCCAGGAACATAAATATTATTTTCGGATTTCATTGATTACATTATTAACTTTACAATTTCGTAAGATATTTTATTAATACATATGCCATTCCACTAGCACTCCAATATCTCTTACTGAAATGACAAATCACACGGCACCGTGGTTAGACTGATAGGTAGCCTCCAAAACAACTTAATTATAATATTAAATGAGTAAAATATCTCGAAAGATATCTGATAAAAGTTGTTAAAGGCTAAGGTTAATAATTTAACAATTTACATAATGTTTTGTATCTAGTTTTGTTTCTTGTGCATCGTAAATAATATAATCACGTGTATGTGAATACTCCCTCGGCCATAAGTTGTAATAATATAATATGCACCAAATTAGTTATTTTAATATGTATTGAACTATTCAAAATAATATATATATATAGAAAGTAAATATTATTTTAGGTTTCACTTATGGTATCCGTAAGTCTTCGGAGAAACTTTTTTTGAAATACATTGATATTTGCTATCAAAATATTTTTTTAATATTGAAAGATAACCTAAATCTATGAAAAACACATTTAATAATCTGCATTAAATTCAAAAACAAATTTTGGAGTGGAAAACATGATGGAAATAGTACATAAATTGATTATCAGAATAACATTCATAACTGAAAAATATACAAAAATATCATTATTCTGTAAATTTTATATTGTTCATCATAGTGTTTTTAGGGTTGCTGCTTTCATGATGAAAATCATATTACTACAATTTTTATTGTGTTTCGAGTCAAATAACACTGAAAAATAAAAAAAAAAGTTATAACAATACATGATTTACATCGTTTTTACTAAAACCGTACCAATTTTTCAACCATAAAAGTAGTGGGGGCTCTTAAAAACTATATCAGGACGATACTTGCAAAATTTAAACTAATTTGATTCCTAACCTTGTCTGATATCTACGTTATCATTAATAAATTTGTCGAGAAAACTCATACTGAGAAAAATCAAAAACAAACTTACAAATGCAATTAAAAATTTACTACCGAGTAAAATTCAAATCCCTGTAAATTAAGCTCTAAATAAAGTATAAAAAAAATTAAGACATTAATAGAAAGCAAAAAGTTTAAATTTTAAACTGACATTAAAATTAGAAAATCAAAAATTTTGACAAAAATGATGTTTTAAAGCTGTACGGATATCTTAATTGCCTTAATAATATAATTTCTTATAAATATCATGAATGTATATATTATATGTAAAACTGTTTTTTTCATCAAACCTATTAGATATACATTGAAATTAAAAATGTAAAAAAAAAGATTAATGTAAAATTAGTTTGAACATTTATACATATACATGCCCTTCTTCTCAGTTACACAGGGAGTTTCATAAAACAAATGCTTTCTTTATGAATTTAACTTTTCCATCAGAATGAAAAAATTAGCGTTATAATCCATAAATAAAAATATATATACTGTAAATGATTATTCGATTTTTAGTTAATACTGACCAGGAGTAGCATATATTTGAAATACGTTATTCAATTTATCAGAGGAGAGAGAATTAGTACGAGAAAGACAATTTTAATTGTTTTCCATTTGTATTCTTAATGATCAGTTGGACCAAGTCTGCGAAAAAGATACCAATTACAAGACCATAATTCATCATAAATTACTTCACTTTGGTTGAGCTTGGAATAAATTTCCCCTCCACAATCATTTGTCCCAGAAAACTTTCTGGAATTTAATAAATTCTCTCTCACTAATCAGTTCTAGGGTTTCTGAAAGGTTTTAAATTGACTAGAGGGGATTCCATGAATTATTAGTATCTGACAAAGGAAAGAAGAAGGTATGATCAGACGATAACTTTTGATTTCTTTTAAATTTTATGGCAATTGCAGCGTTTCAGGAAATGAAAATGAAATGGGCGATACTCATTAAAGCAATTGATTATGTTCTCATCAAAGCGGGAATAGGAAATATTAATATGAAGAAAAAGATTTCTAGTTTTACGAATTAAGGGAAGTTTTCCAAACTCTGTTCCGCAAAAAAAGTATTTTGTTATTAATTATTAATAATGTTTTTATTAATATTTATTAACTATTAAGTATTTTAGTAAATTTTATTAATTACTAATAATAATTTTTCATGGAACAGAGTTTTCATCGAAAAAATATTAATCACAAAATATTTTTTCAACATTTTGATAATATTAATTTGATGGATATAAACTTCATAACTGAGACTACTGTTGGCGCCCTAAAACGGTCAACTGCGTTTAGTTAACAATAATATCAAAATTCCTTCCGGTATATGTTCTAATGAAATAACTGTTTATGGTTTTCACAGTTTTGCTAATATATTCATAAGAATTCTGTTTAAAATATCTTTAAAATACGTGTAAAACATTCATCATACCGATATTGAATTCTGGAAGAAATAAATCTGTGTACAATAATACAAATTTCTTTAGTTAGTGTGTTAAGTTTATGTGTTATTTTGCTGATTAAAATGCAATAAAATAATCGTATTCATATAGCATTAGTTCATTATACTTTTGTAAATATAAATGTTTTAAAGGGCAAAGAAGATATTTTAAGAAAGTAATTTTTGTTTGTATAGAATTTATATATTGTTAAAAATCATCTGTGTGTTTTTGGTTAAAAAGAGGAGCTCAGTAAGTTACTCAACTGATAAAAAGAAAAGGAAGTCTTAGTAATTCAACTGATATACCTATTATTCAACAAGAAAAATACATACAAGCTGTAGTTTCTTCAAAAGATTGTACTAAAGAACAGTTGTCACATAAAAGTAAATCAAAATGGAAATATAAAGAAATTTATTTAAAATTTGGCTTCGCGTGTACTGGCGAGTCAGATGCCATTCTGTTACAGTGCGTCAAGGACAACTATGAGTTTATACGCTACCTTTAATCCTCCAACAAGGTACAGTATGTATCATGTGAAACAGGACTCCTAACTCAAATGTGTTTTTGTTATAAACGTGTCCGATGAAAAAAATTATATAACTCGCTGAAAGAAGGAATTGTGTAAAATAGCAGGACACAGAATTCAAAAAGTGAGAATCTCTTTAAGTTTCTTTTTTTTTACTATTGTTTATTTCTATAGTAACTGTATGAAATTCCACTTCATTCGAAACTAAGAAAAATACAGCATTTTACTCAAAACTGTTGAAGTTTATTTACTGCCATGCAAAACTTCAAAGTTTGTGGAAGTTTTGTGAATTTCTGAGAACAAGCTGACAGTGGAAAATTTATTTTTTGATTGATCTTGGTGTATATTTCCTCAATCGATGATGATTATTTTCTATATGACCATTAAGAAACAATATAATTTACGAAATTTCGTTTTCAGATATAATTGTTGTTATTTTTAAACTTATTTGTCGATCATTATGTTTATAAAACCCACAAAAATTTTCAATTGTAGACAATAAATTTTAAATTGTATTGTTTCTTACATTCCCACTATCATCATAACCGATGATAAATGATCAGCAAATTTCTTGAGACATTTTTATGAAGTAACAAAGGATCTCATTAATTCGAGGTCTACAGTTGTTCATTATTACTAAGACGCGTCTTAAAGTATTCATATTGTAGCGATACTCGATTTCTGGCAATGGCCCCAAAGCCGGCTACTGCGCCATAACCTGCAATAAATAATTCACTTTCTATGCGCTGTATCCTATTAAACCTCGATTGGCAAGTTGCATTCAATTATACTTCAGGTTGTTATAGTGTACAGATGTAATATCTCTGAGAACCCACATTTATTCTTGAAAATATGTGCAAAGAAACATGAACGTAAGCGAAGCGAGACTTTTCTATATATTCCTCTCGCTAAGCAGTAAAGTCGATATATTGTTTTCAACTTCCTGTCATCTTTTTTATTTTTATGTTGATTTAAAGTAAAATCTTTCTTTCATTATTCCTATTAAATAGTTCAGAACAGAGTTTAATCTAAACTAGATAAAATGCATCGATTAAACTCCGTTCTCTTTATTTGAAAACGAGCGGTAATATGAATTTCATCATCTATAAGAATTCTCTGCGTGAGCTTTATACCATTTTGACATTATTTTAAATTATTATGAAAATAAATTAACAAGAAGAAAATTTGTATAATTTTTAAGATATGACTAACAAAAATGGTTGAGAATGGAAAATTTACTGAATCTGAGATCTTGAAAATTAGTATCTTACAAAAATTTAATTGAACATTTAACTTAAAAGATGTGGTGATCATGTCGAATGCAAGCATTCAAATCAAAAGTATTAAATAGCTTACCCTTATTGCTCCAACATTGAAAGGATGTGTCTCAAAGACAAACTTTATTTTTCATCCCTCGCAAATTAAAAAGTTTAAGCTTAGCTTTTATAGAATCTTCTTCTTTATTTATGACGACTCACCGCCTGTACTATATGATCAGAGGGACTTGCAGTCCTTTGTTTCCCTCCTCATGGTGTAGGACATTCAGAGCATGGTTGTTTCCTGATTTTAATTTATTTGTATGTATTCTCCTTACTTTGACTCCTTTACTAGAAGGCTATTTACTTTTACGACTGCCACATCACTTCAAAAATTGTCTGATAAGTTTTAACGATTTGCCTATTTGGATTCTTGTCTTTCAGTTCTGCTACTTTGCCGCGTTTTTCCACGTTTAATGACGAGTTTTGCCCTTACCTTCCTTAATTACTAAAGTCTCTCTGACTGTTATTGGGCTTTATAATGTTTCTGATGTATACTTTGTTGGTTTATTTCTATTAATTCTGCTTTCATAAATTAATTCTCTATCCCAGACCTGTTAGTTATTTTTATGTGCAAGCTCCATTTGACTTATTTCTTTTCATGTTTCTAATTATTCTATTTGGATATAAATTTGCTATTGCAAATTGCAACCTCCTGTATAAAAAGGAGATAAATTATAATGTCTACTCTTAAAAGAAGTTCTAGTCAACTAAAAGAATTAACTGATCTTGAAAATTGAGCAAAAGTCAAACGGTGAATTAATCTGTCCATCCAGGCAATAATATTCTTCTAATATAGTAGAATATTTTCAGAATATAAATTGAAACAGTCATTAGTGTTATACTTTTATAGTTGCTTTAAATGAATTATTTCAAAAACGAGTTGAGTTTATATAGCAAAGGAAATTTCCCAATAAATTTATGCCTTTCAAAAATATTTAATAGCTCCTTTATTTTGAAGCTTAAACAAATTCATTGCAAAAGAAATCAAATTTATACTTTATATTCAACAAAGCTACAGAATTTTGAATAGAATATGCAACAAGTTATACAAAACGTGTACAATTGTCACATTTTAGTAATTTTACTTGAAAAATTACTTGAATCTTTGATTAACACACACTATAGTTTGTTTTGTTAATAGTATAAATATTATTAGTTTCGTTATTTAATGATGCTCATGTTCCAATAAAATTTAAAACACTTTTCAGTACAATCTACATAATTTATATTAATTATTTTTAAAATATAATTGCTTTTTGAATAACATCATTTGGCCTTCATATTTTAAGAACTATTTTATTACTATTATGGAGGAAAATGAAATGGACACATTTAAAATTTAATCTTTCTGCTACTATAAAGAGCTGTGGCATGATTTCTATAGATCTAACTGCCAAAACTTTAAGACAAGATAGAAAATGTGTTTTTACATCTCTAGAGACATAACTACTACTTATACTTATCAAAATTAGGAGTTCGTTATTCAAATGTCTCACATCTGATGTTAAAGAATATTTTTAACCTTTTCATTTTCTCATAAATAAATTAGACATCTAAGAAACGGATTTTTTTTTTGAAATTTACTTTTATTTCTTCATTGAAGCAAGCTCAATTTTAAAATACAACTTTTTTCTTAATTTTCACTTATTTTTTTAGAAAAGGTGAATTTTCGCATAATAAGAAATGAAAAAAAAAGTTCAAGCATGTTGAGACTTAAAAAAAATACTTTTATTCACTTTTTGGAAATAAATTGCTTGCTTTATCTATAGTACTTTTCTTCTTAAAATTACAGATTTAGAAAATATAATAAGGTTAAAGTTGTGATCAATAAGAATAAAAAGTAGTATGAAGTGTCAAACCTAATGCATAGTGAATATAAAAATATATTTATCTATCGAATTTTATCTTTTTATCGGTATCAAATGACATCAATATTAAGTTACCACCTAGAAGCAATAATTGAGTACAATAAAGTATTAGATGTGCGTTTATATATTTCGATAATGAGTAAGAATAATTTTAAAATATTAAACGAATATATATATGTGTGTGTGTATGTATATATAACTTTATATATGATGTGTAGTGTATAGTATATAACATATGTATAGTATATATATAACTATATGTATATATATAACTATATAACCACTATTATATAATATATACTTCTTTCATAATATTATATAACTATATATTATATAACTTTACATATAACTATATAACTATATATATATATATATAATTCCTTCTTGAGTCGCAACTTACCATTATCGTATTTTAAACATGTAATTTAAGAAATCAGGTTGCAGTCTATAAGTTTCTGTAAAATTATTTTCAATTTTCTTCTTTTAGGAATTATATCCCAATTTCGGAGATCCGAAATTCTTTAAAAAAAATTTTAAGCTATTGCCTATATATTTTTACGAATGATTGTCATTAATTTGAGTATATTTTCAATGCCTAAACTGTTATTTTTCATTTACTTTTTATATAATAAACCATAAGAGAATAAGTTATAAGCGACGGTTGGCAAAAGCTCCGTTTCAATTCATCTCCTCTAGTAAATGTTTTTTTTTTGCATTCAGTATATAAATCCGAAGGCTCTATGTGCACCGAAGGACACTATATTTTATAAGACTGCGGAATATAAAGGTCAGTATGATTATCTTATGTTTCGAAAGTATTTAATAAAGTTACATCTTGTCGTAGGAAAATATATTAATGATTGAAGCAGTTTTTCATATATAAGCACGGTTTAATTTTGTATAATAAAATGAAAAATTTTCTTCTTGATCACATATATTGAAAAGTACAAATGTTTTTATTGTTTGCTGTTGATGAAGAAACTATTGTAGTTATCTAATGATGGTATCCATTTAAATTTATAATGCTAACCATTTATTGGTGCTATAAAATATTTTTCTTGCTCGGTAATCCTTTGCTGTATCTTTGCCATACATAGTTGGTAAAACACTAATTATTCGCCGGCTTATTCGGCCATTCAATGAGATTACCGCGTTTACTTACTGAATGAGGAGATCTAGATTTTCAAAGAACGAATTTTTATTCTGCATCGGTTTAAATTAATCGGAATACCATCCTAGTAGAATAAATTATATTTAAAAAAACCCACTTTCTCATTTTAAATACAATTGACGCTTGTTTTTACATAAGTCATTCAAACAACTCTCATGGATTAATGACACCCAACTTATGAAGTTATTGATATTTAGATTACTCAAATTAAACACTACTGTGTTTTTATTAAAGCCTACCTAATGAAAATCAGTATGTAAAATTAAATATTTTTGTAACAAATGACAATGATTTGCTGTAAATGTTTTTGTTTTACGTAGATATAGTCCGCTATATTTTTCTAATAAATGTCATTCAAATTTGTTCAAATGTCAAGTATCATTCAGCTATATGTTTCAATGAGTATGAAAAATTAGCACAAAATCATATTTTCGATTAAATGCAAATATTCTTAATATTTTGCAAGTTCTTAGTATAGCGTATATTTTTAAAAAAATTGCAAATTGTTCATTTTGAGTACTTTTCCTTTTTATCAAGAATAAAAAAAATAAAATTTGATTTAAATTATGGAATCCACGGAAAATTTAAACATATCTAACAATATAAGTTATAACTAGTTTTCCAGATAAAATATCTAAATTTTATTTAATGTATGGAATAGCAACTGTAAATTGTATTCCTAAATTTTAGATGATATTAGTTTACAACATTTATTGCAAATAATTGTATATATGCAAACACGATTGCTTCCTTACATATTACTTTGTACGTTGCAAATGATAATAGAAATCTGGAAATCTTACTCTCTCGATTATTATGCAATTATTAACTAACACGATACATTTCTTAAATTTTTGACATTCACTGTTATAAATCTCAGTGAAAAACCCCTTTAGTATGAAGTTTGAGTGAACTTTTAAACATTATGACTTTATGTTTAGAAGATTTTTATTAACAAGGAATGAAAAAACTTATATAATTAATAATTTTTCAACTCAGTGTAAGTATGAAAATTTGAATTAATAATAAATCAGCTACCCTTTAAACAGATATGTACAAAAAATTATTATTAGACTGGTTTGTAAAATAAATTACATAAAAAGGTATTTCTGTAAAATTGTAAAATATACTATCATTCTAATGAAATTGAATTCTACAAGAAATTCTATTCATATAATATACAAACATTTCAAAATTATTTTAGAGCAACTAAATCACTTTTATAATAAAGTATAATTTAAAAAAAAAAAATTACTTCTTCCTCTTCTTTACCATGTATTCTTTCGCGAAAGCTCTCAATTAAAAAGTTTTTTTTTTCAAATTTCAACAAAACTATGCTTTTATTTCTAAATGTTGTGCTCCAAAACAATTATTTTGAAAATACTGCAAATGCTGTGAGCGATGGCCTGATATATTAAACCTTCTCAGGAACAACAAGTCAGTCAAACAGACCAAAGGTCTTCTCTGTCAGAGGAAAACAGTAAGGCAGCTTCAAATCCTGTTGACACGTCTTCTGCAAATCTAATAACTGCCAGCACTGAGAAGACAAATAGTGAACTTTAAAGCGGAATATTTTACTGAACCAGGAAGGGCCTGTCGCTTACTTTTGCCTTAGATAATTAAGGGAAAGATCTATTTCAACACATTTTAGATGAGTATTCGCGTAACTTGATTTACGTAAAAGTGCGTACAAGTAAAAATAGAAGTAAATTTCTCTTGTTAGTTAAACACATATTCATAAGTATAATAATAAATTAATGTTCTTAAGTAGTTTCACGAAAAAAGTATTTGTAATTTTACGCAAGACTCTTATAATATTTAAAATAATATCCTTAATGAATAGAAATAAAATAAAAATATATATGAATAAAAATTACCATGAAAAACTATTTACTAAATAAATGTTATTAAAAACTACAAAAAAAGGAATAATAATGATTCTTCAGTACTGTTTCTCTAAATTAAAATAGTTAGAACAAATTTGAAAGCATTGGTATAATCGACTAAAAATAAAAATAAATATAAATTTGTGAGAAAAAAAATTGTACTCAAAAGATAGGTTTAATAACAACAAACAAATGTTAATAAGATTATCTTTATGAGATACATTTCCTCTTATTTTGATGTAAATTTATTCTAAATATATGTAAACATAGATTCATATTAGCTATACAAAGAAATTGCTTATGTTGACTCTTCCGAGGGCTAGAATAAGGAAGACTATATTATTATTATTAATTCTACATTGCGTGATGGTGAATATGTTACATACTGAACGCACTCTCAGAAAAATACGCAAATTTCAAGGTAGACTCAGTGCACCGAGTTATGCAAATGACGCGAGGTGTGTTGCATTGTGCAACAGAAGCAGCGAGATATAAGGGAAAGAATCTGTAGAATCGACAATAGTTTTGCTGTTCCATCGGCCAAAATAATCTTCTTGCAAATTGTTTTTCTATCGCAAAGGAAACACTTTGCATTGATTTTGCCAAGATGCCGAAGATCGAGGCATTATCAGCAGACAAATGATAACGAAAGATGTGCATTGATCAGACAGAACAGCAAATTGGTCCTTGCTCCCAATCACTGCATACAGGCATCCACGCGTGTCCATCCTACACTGACTGCGACAAACATATTTGCAAATAAGTACAACTGCACTTTTTAGTGGTGGTGATATTGTCAGTGAGAAATCTGCACTTTTATACCGACGCGTCCCCAGGTTTGCGCTGAAGATTTCGAGGGCCACTTTAATTGACATTTTGCAGTAATGCAGGGCTGTTTTGATGCACCATTTTGAACAGGATCATTATTTGTCGACTTTCATTCAGATGCCTACATTCATGGCGTCCGTTAAGAAGTCTGCCATTGAATTAAATGCACAAGTGGCATCGCTTGCAATGCCACTTGGACTTTCGATTAGCAAGATGTGCTGGTTTCAGTAGTGCTAATTTTTTGTTTAAGCAATGTCAGGTAATACATACGAGCAGGTACTACATACCTGGCAGCAATATCGTGACAGGACCAAATCTGCGGCAAATCTGGATTGTCATCATGGTTTCTGGCACTATCGTCTACGATTGCAGATCATCACTATACCTTATTGTTTGCAGTATGGCGTCCCAATGTTACTTCGATAAACGTGTTTCATTCGGACGTTCAGTCGCTCTATTTATATATGTTTCATGTCTAATAAAAATCATTTATTGTTTATCTTTTTTTTTTCGATTTTCATCACTTTCTGTGAATGCGTTCTATGTATTGCATTTTCACTTTCACATAGAGTGGTCATTTGCAAAAACTCAAACTTTTGTAAAAAAAAACATACATAAAAAGTAATTCATATAACGCGTAAATATTTATTCTATGAATAGAAATCATAAGTTTATTAGAATGTTAGATGGGCTTTATAAGTGCATAAAACAGTAAATACTTAATTCTTGAGTTTACTTATGAATACTGTTATACCAAAAAAAATTTTAATTTGAGAACTGAAGAAAATAAATGTTTTTTTTTTTTAAAATGAGAAATTAATTGGGCGAAAGAATAAAAAAAATAGCAGGCAAAACAAGGTAGCCGTTGCTTTGTTCGAAGACCAGTATGATGACCAGAAAGCATATAGTTTTCTAGCAATGAATATGTAAGATATCAGCAGAAATATCTCATTTAAATTTGGATAACACTAAAGTATAATAATCGAATTGTCAATGTACATAATAAATCATTGAGATAAATATAATAAAATTGAATCAGTCTGATATTTTCTTCGGGCAGAACCACACATATGAAAATACTTTTTTCTATACATTTCATTATATATTACTTTATTTTCATATTTGATTAAGAAAGAATTACTATAGGATGACATAAATGTGCAATGTATTTTATATTTCATTACAAGAATAATAGATCTATTTCTTTTTAAGGAAGAAATGCCACAAGTACCAATGGCTTCATATCTCTCTAATTTATAAATTCTTTGCTGGTAAAAATAACTCTTTGTACAATACGACTAAATAAAGTGAGATAATATCGATTTGTTAAGATACAACTCCTAAACGATTCTTATTAAAATGTTTATTGAATGTCCATTAAACTGTTCTTGTTCTCCATTCTTTCAAAACCATCCTGGATTTTGAACTTTATACACTAAAGCAGTATGATAGCTGATAATACCAAAATTCTATAAGAAATGCTAAATGTTTACGACTTTATTAAGTGAGAAGATAAACTCGATGAAATTAGCCGATTGTACACTATACTATAGACCTCAAGTTTACTTTTTTTTTAGATATTGCATTTAACATGCCTGCATTTTATTTAAAGCATACGCCTCTTCAAAATTTTCTAGGTCATCTCTTATTTTGAATCATATGAACGGTTATTTGTCACATTATTTGTTAATGAAAGTTACACTCAATAGCACAAAAAAAAAAAAAAAAACGACGTACCTAGAAGGAATTGTCCAAAGGAGACAAAAATTGGAGGATAGTAAAACTATGTAAATAATAGAAAATGATTAAAATTTCTGAAAAAAAATGAATGATTTATTTTAGAATTACATTGTTAAAAAGTTATGAGCTCAATAAGGTGTTGACCCACCTCTATCCTGGATGTAACCTGCCACACGACATAAATGTGTTATAAAGCTCCTTGATAGTCTTCTGAGGTATTTTTTTGCCAATTTTCCTCCAATTGTTGGCTAGGTCATCGACATTTCCTGGTAGACGCAGTCACCTTCCCATCATATCCCAGGCATGCTCGATTGGAGAGCGATCTGGCTGACCAAGGAAGTGTTTGACAAGCTGTAAGATAGTTCATATCAATACGTACCGTAGTGGTCTGGAATTATCTTTCTGAAAAATAAGGCAAGGATACTACAAAAGGAACGGTAGTAAAACAGATCTCAGAATGTCATCGACGTATCGCTGTGCTGTAGGTGTGCCTCCAATGATGACGAAAGGGATCTGGCTATCAAGGAAAATGGCACCCCAGACCATAATTCTTGATTGAGGGCCTGTGTGGCGTGCAGAAGTGAAAGCAGGATATGCTCGCTGCTCTCCAGAATCGTCTTCGATGATTGTCAGGACACAATTGGAAGCGGGATTCATCGCTAAACACTATATGTCCTTAGTCCAACTTGACCGCGCCAAGCACCACTGTAATCTGGCTCGACAGTGTGTAGGCGTGAATGGCAGGTGGAGTAGTATTCGGTACGAGAGTAGATTTCGCTCTATCAACCATCTGTGAAGGGTCATGGTGGACACTAATGTGCGGGTCGCACGTCTAATGGCTGATTACGATGAATCCGGCT
The DNA here is from genome assembly GCA_019974015.1 of Nephila pilipes. Classification (NCBI taxonomy): domain Eukaryota; kingdom Metazoa; phylum Arthropoda; class Arachnida; order Araneae; family Nephilidae; genus Nephila; species Nephila pilipes. Next base: position 213,643 of record BMAW01004977.1, on the reverse strand, counting down.
CTGTGACAACTCATCTAACAGTCACTCTGCCTTCCGGATATGTTTTGGTCCTAGGTCAACCCCTACCATCATAAAGCTAAAATCTGCCACTGTCCACCCATTCTTGCCAGCATCAGCTTCGACCCATATGACGAGCGATTCTCCGAATTGCCCAGCCTACCAATTTCAATACAATGATACGACCTCTTTCAAAATCTAACAATTGCTGATAATGATCTCTAATCCTGTGGTGAGGCATTTTTTCATTCGTTGAAAGTATCTTAAATTGCACCGTAACAGAAAATTTGAACTTCTGATTGAGAATCACTTCTTATTTACACTGCTGAGTTCACAGTTCCAATGCGCTGAAGCTCCTGCTGTTTCTTCATTGGACATAAAATTTTAATCATTTGCATGTTGGTCCAAATGACTTTGTGCACAAAATTTCATTACTATCAGGCAACTCGTTCTTGGTGTGTAGGTTTTGTTGTTGTTGTTGTTATAAAGTGTACATTATGAAATAACTTTTAATGCTACATTACATCAAGTGTAACAAATCAAATAAATAATTCTTATTGTACATTAGGAACTTTTATCTTACTTAGATGATAACTCCTCTTCTTGGTTCTTCGTTTCTTTTTTTTTTTTTTTTTTTGTTATAGAGTGTATATGCCTTCCAACCACGAATGATAAACATTGTCTTACTCATAAGGAGAAACTAAATTACAAAAGCGTATTGCTCATGTGTTAAGCACATTTGCGGAAAATGTCACAAGAACGATGGATTAAACACTTTTGTTTAAAATTATTTCTTAAAGCTTACGATGAAAAATAAGTGCTTATTAAAATAACAATTTCTTTTTCTTTTCTGAAAATAATGATATCGCATTTTGTGTATTCAAACCTTTTACTTTAAAAATGTTGAATGCCTTTTCTTATGTATAAATTAAGTTATATCATCATTTTAATGATACTTACCATTAATCAAAAATATCGGATGTTCTACAACTAAAGAATAAATGGGTGTTATTTTATTAATTAAAGAGAGAAAATATGAAATTACTTTATGCCACATTCGTGATTTACTATTATCTAAAACATGTGATTGAGAATAATTAATGAGTAATTATTATATTATTATAGAAATGATGATAGTTATTCCTTAATTTCATATATTTTCAAATGTTTCTTTTTTATTTTTACATCTTTCTTTATTTATATTTCTAGTTTGTTCATCATTTTGAAATTAAGTCCAAATAATAATCATACTTACAACTGAACTTGAATTTATTAAATTTTCAGTAAATATAAAATAAACTCTTTATTTATACATTTACTTTATCTACTTATTCTTCGTATATTATAGTAAGTACAAATGAGTTAGTTCCATTGCAATGAAAATAAAAGTGTTCATAAGAATATTTTCTTAAAATTTGAATTTACAAAAGCTTCTATAAAATGATGAACTTATTTACTTTTTCCCTCTAAAAGGATACACATTGTTACATTTTCATTTAATTTATATTGTTTTGTAAATGAAACTGTAATGAGAAAGCTATTATCAAAATAAATATCGAAGGAGAGTACGTAAACAACAAATTTTCTTACGCTATTATGTAATTGACACTATATAGAATCAATATGATATGGGAAAATATAGATTTTTAAATATGTCACAGTGAAATGTTTTCATTATTGATCATAATATTTAATTATAAATGTTACCCTAAAACTACCTTAGGTTCAGATACATGGAAACTTCAATTCTAAGACTTTCCTCAGCTAATAATGAATTGTTAGTAAAAAAAAATATGTCATGTAATATAATTTTAGACATTAATTCTTCTTAAAAACAATATTTGATGTTTCATGCAACGTATCAAGTGAATAAGTGTTCTACATGAAATATTATGACGACTAATGCAAATCTGCAATGTTTGTCAGTTTAAATAAATGTGGTTCGCATAAAGGCTAAGAATGAAAGTTCATAAAAAATATGAATAAACTGTAAGACTTGTGCTTCTATTGAATTCTTCCTTTATTATTTAAGTAAAACGCTATATTTTCTCTCGGAAGCCTTTATCAAAATTATTCAAAAGATCCTAAATTTGTCTCTAATTCTAAAAGAAAGTATTTTCAGTTCTTTCCATATTCTTTGAACTTTTATTCCACCTTTTCTGTTTCTCTTTGTATGAGCTGCAAACTCATTTCAACTGCAAAATCAAAGAACTTTTCCAAAGCACTTCTCCTAACTCTGTTAATAGAACAATTGAGAAGAGAAAAAATATCAAAAGAATGAAAAAATAATAATAGGTGGAGCCTTTAGTTAAGACCAAACGTGGCAGCAAAATCCTTAAGAACTCATTCCTTCAATCTAAGTTAAGCAGTGACATTTGATCTCTTTAGAATTTTCAAAAGAATTTCTAGTATTTTTATTCCCGGTTTTATTCTTTCATTTTTACTGTTTAAAGTAGTCTGAAATTCATGATATGCTGGATCATAAAAGTTTAGAAGCTGAAAAAGTTTCAGAAACCATCTTCTACCACGTCTTAAATAAAAACAAAAGAAAAGGTAAATGATAAGTTTGTAGATTTTTTTTGTGATGTTACTTTACTTTCTGTATTAATTTAGTGACATCTGTTGTAAATATATGATCTAATAGTACATGCATTTTTGCGATGTTTAAAATGTTGCGCTCTCTTACTTGCGTAAGACATTTTATCAAATATACGTAAGGAATGAGAATTAAGCATTTTTCCTCATTATTTTTGCAGCAGTATCAATTCAACTAGATAAATGAAATTAGTTTTTGATGCGAAATTCCTCAGATTCAGAGAAGAAGAGTAAGAACAATAAAATTCAGAAAAAAAATGCATTTGATTTTGTTTCCTTATTGTTAAATTCTAAAATTTTCTAGAATATAGATTAAACTATTTCCCAGGAATCAATACCTTTATATATATCTGTAAGGGACCTTAATTTCTCCATTATTTATGCAAGCTCAAGTTATGAGAATTGTAGAAAAATTTAACTGTATACATTCATGAATATTTTTATGCAATAAATTTCGTACCTTACACTAATTATTCATTATTAATTAGGTTTATGTTAATTATAAAATTTTAATAAATAATAATTTTGGTTTCTTTTATATTAAAAAAATGAATAATTTGTTAATAAATTTTACAGAAATGAGCTAACGTTTTTTTTTTTTTTTTTTTTCTTATTGCATTCAGCATTTACAAGAAATTATCTTTGAGTGCATGCGTAGATAAAAACGTTGATTTCAAAGAAGTGTACATGTTGCAGAAATTGAAATGTTACAAAACTTTTCACTGTATTGTATTTTTTGTAATATTTTTCAAAGCTTAACAAAGTAATTTTACACAGTTGTATTTACTGTCAGAAGTATGTTTCAGTAATAAAATTTCGGATAATATAATGTTTGGTATTCATTTCATTGTACCAGACAAACGTTTATTTCTGTAAATTAAATTAAAATTATCATTCAATTCAAAGCTCTGTTTAATGGGAAACAATTTTTGTAGATTCCATTCTTCTATTTGAATTCTAAGTGGTTCATTGACGATGAATTTGGATACTTTAATGTAAGAGTTTTTCTGAGTCATAAGAAGTTATCTTTCAATTTAGAAAGCAATTTCTAATTTAAAATAAGAATGTTTTATTTGATTTGTAATACTTGAATAAAGGTCGCAAGTTTTTTCGTGATGTATATTTAGATTTCAATAAATAATACTACACAAAATGCATAAATGTATACCTATATGCATTTAATTCAAAAATTTGTACTATATACGAAACGTTTCTTTCGAAGCTCAATTTTGTGTCATACATCATACAATTATTAATTTTATGCTTTTATAAAAGTCGAGTGAGAAAAATTGGGCTTATTAATTAGTGGGGACACAAGGCTAAAATTAATTAGTGGGAAAAAAAATTAGTGGGAACTCAAGGACTGTTGTCTATGGACATCGCAATGAATAATCTCGATAAAGTGACGAAAATGATAGCTGAACTGGTACTTCCTTGTCCAGACTACAACAGTACATCAGTGGCAGGAGTAGTAGTCTCGACAGGTTTAACCTACATCAGCCCCCTACACTTAAAGTTATGGTATCCGCCTACTATTAAAATGCGAATTTTGGTCAAAAATTCAATTTTTTTATTTACAGTCTGTTATTAAAACTTCATTTTTTAGCTTTGTAGAATAGCTTCAATTTTATTTCTATCTTAGAACTTGAGTTATAAGCATTTTAATAATAGCCTGTGTCAATTTTCTTAGAACTGGAAATAGCATTGGGCTACTTCCAGTGTGAGGAAATGAAACGGTAATGTTTATTTCGCGTAATATCATCATTAAAATATCTTTCAACATGCAAGATGAATTTCCCGAGACCCAGAATGGCAACGAATCTTTTAATTGTGTAATATGACATAGAGTACCAAAAGAAGCTTTTGTTTGTTTGAAAACTGTGAAATTGAGTGAATATGATTAATTATAAAACTTAACGAAGGATATCAAGGTTGCCAAAAAATTTTAAATAAGCTGAACATTGAAATTCCGAGCTACTTCACTGTAATATGATACGAAAATTTGGAGAACAATCCGATCAGCGATTCGAAGAAGCCAAACATCACCTATTGCAGGTAAGCGTAGGAAAGTTATAAAGGCCATCAGGGAAAAAAATAACTTATTTAAGTAACGCTGATAACGTAGCTTACAAATCAGTTGCTTTTTAATGTTAAATTTTTAATTAATTAGGTAAGTTTATGGTTTGAAATCTATTTTTAGCTTTTACTAAAAATCAAGTTTTTCATGTTTTGCATCAGCGCAAAACATCATATTGAAAACGATTATGCATATAATGTTATGAAACTTTCATGCATTACTCTAAGAAGAAGACTTTAGAATTTTAAGCTCTCCTATTATTATAATTCTATTACTTTACGTTTTATTGTTGATAAAATTCATACATTATCAAAAATTGCTTTGTTTTTTCGTTGCCGATTTTACGTTTTTTATTTTTTTATTTTTTAAGAATTTCCTGTAATATAATGCACATAAAAAGATATTTTTTAATTCTTTAAATTTAAATTAAAAATCTTCTTGGATGGTAGGTGGATACCTGAATGGCACAAAGGCTTATGAATATTATATATCACAATGTTTTGCTTTACCTCGTGAAATGTATGGAAAATTCCATAATTTTTAAGGACAGTTCTGATGTGAAAAGTATTCCAAAACTCAAATGTGTAATTTGGTTTTTTTGCTGGTTTTGATGATTACATATCATAATAAAGAGAAGAAATATTGCTCAGAACTTGCTATATTTTCTTAATTTGTTTATTTAATAATCACACAAAATTCAAATATTTAAAACAGTTTAATATATCAACAAACTTTAGCTATTGCCGTATTTTATGGTTGGGATGTTGGGGGAGTTTTCTCATCACTAGTCTCGGAGATGTTTTCTATTTAGAAATGTATAAAATTAAAACTTCTTTGCAACCAAATGAGAAGTGATAAGTTGAATTAAGTGAAAATAAGAATATTGATACAAGCAAAAAATAATTGAAAGGAAAAGGAATGGAGATAGTTGGTGATAACATGTTGATAGATGTTTATATATTAGATTGAATTATTATAATTAATCAAAAGTAAAGCAGTAAAATTGATTGTAATTGATTCCTGATTAGAATTTTAAGAGTCAAATCTGCTGTAATCTAGAAGTATTTCAATTGGTGAAAGTGAGTTAGTAAACTATGAGATTGTAGTTTAATTATGAGTGTTGTTAATAAAAGGATATAGTAGATTTGATTGAAAGAGACCATGTATATCTTGTGTCGATATTACAGGGTTGTCTTTTCGTAACTTCTCTGGAATTAGATTCGACAACTTATTGACTATACTTTATTGAGTAAGATGTCTGTATAAATGAAATAAAATGAAAAAAGACAAGCGCTACAAGGTTACGCATGTTATTTTAAAATAAGATTTATTTATTTTTTTCACATTAATTACAAAAAAGTCATTTCTGTCGGCTTGAATAAAATAACAGATTACTGACATATCATAAGATTTTGATACACAAATTTTATCAAAGTTTATTTTTATTGAATTTTCAAAAATTACCATGATTTTAATTTGTATATAAAGCAAACTGGAATTTAAGTAAATTATCATGTTCCTTAAAGTAATGCTGATAACATGAAACATTTTAAAATGTTGAACAAATGCAACTTTATTTTCTCTACGAAAAAAGAAATTATTTGCAACTTTTATAGAAGTTTCATTTGAATAAATTGATTCTTTGAATATTTTTAATCATTTTGGTAAAGAAGAGTATAGGAAGTTTTGGGATAAATTGAAATTTTCATTTTTACTTAGTCATTCGTCTATATAGTGAGGGAAACGACAAAGACATTTTAATAAGCCATAATAATATACATAATAAAAGAAATAGTGAAGTATATTTTAGAAATAGAAACATATTAAGAACTTTTTACATCAAGTTATTTCAATACGAAACATAACAAAAAAATTAGGCTTCAGTTGGAATGAATTACTGCTAGAATGTAGATTGAAATTTTCCTATCGGAAAAATTTTAATTTTTAAACTTTATTGATAAAATGTATTTCTTACACAAATATATATTTAGATGGAATTGAATTTTTAGATTGTAAATACTAGAGTAATGCGATAAGTATTTTATCGTGTTAAAATAAATCTAAAGATGAAGTATTAAAAATTTGAAATCGGAAAAAGTAATTTTCGGAAATTTTATTTAATCAACCATTACATGAAAAACAATACTTTTGCACCCTATTATTATTCTTTAAATTACAAATAAAACTTAAATTAATTTATGTAACTGGTATCTTTCTCATTTTTTTGTTATAACGTATAATAAGGGAAATGATTTTTAATCATAATTTCATTCTTAATAGACGAAATCTTTTAATTTATAAAAATAGAGATTCATTTTGAATTATGACAGAAAGAAGGAATTTACAAAAAAAAAATTTAAAAAATTGTAGGACTAATTTTTCTCCGTTTTTTCGGAATCTAATAATTTCTATATAATAAGCAAATAATATTAAATATATTAAAAAAATTAAAAATATTTAAAAAATGGGGGGGGGTGCGCGTATGTGTAATATTTTGCTCAAAGTTTCAGTAGGGACTTTAATCAAAATGTCACGATTACAAACTTTGTAGCCAAATATATTTACATCGAACTAGTTTGAACCTGATAATTTATGTAGGACATTAGGGGTGATACGCATGAAGCGTAAAAGGACCACAGAGATCTCATGAAGGGTAATGGGGAGTTAACATAGAAGAGTGAGCATTAAAAGGAGTGATATCGTTCTTTTTCCTTTGATTGTGATTGAAAATTTTGAAGTTTGCTGCCATGAGATTTTCTGTTACTCTAATGCAACAGGAATAAAATAAACAAATTTATATTCTTTTCAAAACAATCCATTTTCCATTAAATTAATTGTTGATATTCGAAAATGAAAATTATGTTACTGATCATGAGCCAGAAATCTTGTAAGAAATGAATCTGTGTATTGTGTTTGTATCAAGGGATAATTATTACATAAATTGAAAAAGAAAATTTATTAAAAATGAGAAATAAGCTATTGAAGATATTATTCAACGGTTTCAGTACGTATTCTTAATGATTAATTGGTTCAAGATTGAGAAAATGATATCAGTTACGTAAACATTATTCCACGTAAATTAATCCCCCTTTTCTCGAGCCAGAAATATATTTCAGATCCAGAATCATTCACCATAAAGAGAATTTACAATTTGATTCCAATTTTCTGATTGATTGGAATAATTTTAAGAAATTTTAAATTTTTCAGAGTGGATTCTTTGAATTAGAAGTATAAATAAGTTAGAGAAGATGTGATATAATGATAAACTTAAATTTCTTCCTGATTTCGCAATACATTCTTAGTTCAAATTTAAATTAAAGTGTTTAGTTCATATCACACATGTAGAGAGAACATTCAATTGTGATATTGAGAGATTGTGAGAGAATATATCGAGAACCTTCAATTATGAACTTATAAGAAAGTGAAAAAAATAAATGCCAAATATGTGCATCATTTATAATTTTCTCAAATTAGAGATATAATAATAATGAGCTGTCACTTTTACAGATTATTTGGCTTATGTAGGTAATTGAAATGTGTGTTTTAAATTACTTGAATAATCTTTCTTGCTATAGAAAGTCATTTACATTTTGAAGATATGTGAAGATATTTTTAACTATATTTTGCATTACAAATAAATTTAATTAATTTAGATGAAACGAGTAAAGATTATTGTTAAGTTATAAAACCAATTACTAGTTAAGTATTTTAAAATTGTTTGTTCTATGTCGTAGATACTTATAGTACTATTTTATACATTACAACTTTGTAAAAATATATATCAGACTATTACATATTTATAAGTGTATTGTTATTCTGCACAATACTATTCAATATGCATATATTGTTCTACACTATGCACAGCAATACATCATTATCATTTTCTAAACTTATATTGATTTCAAATGATTTATTATGGTTTTGAAGTAGACGTTTCTCTATATTAGTTTTCTTTTTCTTGTTAAGGCAATTTATTATAAGTGTTTGAGTAAGAAAACAATTTATAAAGATCCGTAATTTAACACTTAAGCTAATAGCATTTTTGATGAATTATTAATTGTCAGTGTTTTCAATGAATTATAAAGTGCATGTTGTGTAGAAATTACGAAAAGTAGTTGTAGATAATTGAATTTTAAATCGCATTCAAATTAATGGAATTAATCATATAATTTATAGATTAAGTTTGTTAAAATTCATACTTGAAATAAAAACTTGTATGTTAATTTTCGGATGTCTGAGTTAATGAAAAATTTTGTATTATTAAACTCTCATCTAACAATTAGGTTAAATACTTTTCTTTTCATTTTTATCCTTCATTTTAAGTACTTGGAATTTGGCATAAAAATAATTCGAAAATTAATCTCCATCTAAAGAAAAAAGCGTTCAACAAAATAGAGAAATTGATTACTAATCTAAGCTAGTATTTTTTGACTATTAATAAAGCCGAAATCAAATTCAACGGTAATCAGCTGCAGTTGAAAATTACACCTGAAAGTATTTAAATTAGGTTATCATAATAATATCTACTAGAACTCCTTCATCAATGATGTCTTTAATTTTGTTTTTAATAACATATAATAAATCTACAAAATTTAGAATCAGTTATAAAAAAAATAGATTTAAACACATCTCTATTTTCCCAGAAACTGTTAAATTTAATAATGATAGATATTTCTTAAAGAATACTTTTGAATCTTTTAAAATTTAAATTAGAAATATTATTTATTATTATTTTAAATTAATTTCTACTTAATTAGTATGTCGTTCTCTAAATTAAATCTTCTTCACTTGAAATTTATTTTAACAGAAGTAAATTATTCGAAATTAAACACCTGAATTAGATGAGTACCATAAACCCAAACAATAAATTCACCCTAACCAATGAGTGGTTTATCTGTTAGGGAGAGCCATCCATCGCCCTTCTGACAAGCTAAAGAGACCAAGGAGAATTTTCTTTCAGGACATTTATATTCTCCTTTTAAGGATAAAGTAAGACCTTGAGCTGTGGAGATTTAAGACAGGAAAGGAATATACTTGAGATACAATGCATCTAGATTCAAGTTTGAAATGAGAATAATGACAACATGCTGTTGTAGACATGTTTTGCAGAATTGGAGAACATTATTTCAAAACAATAACATCGAAAGGATATTTGAGATAAATATTGATATGCTAATTAAAGCTATTTTTATTCTTATGCTAATTAAACCAATGGCTAACTATAATGACAACAACACCTTTTTGGGAAAAAATAAACATTATAATTTATAAAGGTAAAATTTGTATATATATATATACATAGAGAGAGAGAGAGAGAGACAGGCAGACCGACAGATAGATAGAGAGAGAGAGAGAGAGAGACAGGCAGACCGACAGATAGATAGAGAGAGAGAGAGAGAGAGAATACAGTAAAATAATCAAAAATATAATAAAATATGTGTATGAGGGCGCGAAAGCAGGACGAATAAGAAGAACTAGTTATCTAAAGGAATAATTTACTATCTTCGGCTTTAAACGCTATGTTAATTGCAAAAATCTACGAAACCATTTCATTTCAAAAACTGTTTCAAGAACAGCAAACATAAAGAAGCAAGTCCTACACATAAATTCTGCTTTTTAAAAAATAAAACCATAAAATGAAAAAGGAATATTTAATATTCAACTTATGATTATATGTCTGCATGTTAAGATAAGTAAATTAGGAAGAGAAAATAGGGCTGCCAATGGAAGAAGACAAAAGTGGCTGTGGTCTCAGTTAGCAAAGATCGGGTCTATCAAGTAGAAGGACGTCTCTACTCAAGTTGCTTGCGAAAATCTGGGTCAATCGAGTAATCCATCAATTGGGCGCTTGTCACCTTAGACAAACAATAAGAAAAACCTCCAAGGTAATGAGATGAGATCTAGATCCATGTGGTCTAAGAATTTCGTTTATTTTCTTCACTTTCTCTTTCACGTTATTCTTTAAATAGCTGTATACGAACTGAAATGATTTAGATACCAATTTTTTTCCATACGTGGATGTTAAAACTATACACAAGCAAAAAAAAAAGAATCAAATCTGATTTGAAAAAAAATTGGAAATGGAATACCAATGATTACACACACACACACACACATATATATATATATATATATATATATACATATACAAACACTTCACTTTTACTTATTACTCAATTTTTAGCTTTAATTTAACTCTTAACTACCTTTTTGTCTTTGAATTTCAAACAGATAAAAGAAACATAGTTAACAATAACAACTTAATTTTATCGCAATACCTTTGTGAGCATCGCAGTTCCTTTTATCGTATGCGTCACCTGCGACGAATTACAGAGATATCTCTCTATAAAGTATTTTTCTTACACTGAGGAGTTGCATAAGAAAACATCTTACACAGGCGTCCCTTATAAAGTACTCCCTACAGATGTGTGGTAACATTCGTCCTTCCTGGAAGTCAGTCGTCTTTGATTGTAATTATCAAGTTCTCCTGTACATTACATAGCTGCATTAGTGAATTGATCATAAAACATTTTCTTATTAAAACTTTCAAAGTATTAATTACTATACAATTTGCGATAACAATTTCAAATGTTTCAAAACATTAATTATAGTGCACTCAACATACTAAATATTATGTACTGCTATATATCAACATTTTACACTTCAGTGTATTAAATTACTTTTAAACACTTAAAATTATTAAATCTTATACGCATAAAAAATGTTATTCTCTCACAGACTTCAAAACCTCAAAATACATTCCACAAAATATAAACAAAACCTTAATACGACACAATGACTAAAATAAATCTTAGAGTCTTATTAAATCATTTTGGTGTGTTTAAAAAGAGTTTATTCGTAGATTAATCCTTACAAATAAATCATTTCTCGTTTTAGATGTATCGTCAGAAACAACATATCAGTAATTTGTAATAAAATTATACTAAATGACTTAGATTAAAATCAATCAATAATCCTTAAATACATTCAAACATTGCATGAAAAATAACCTAAATCAGTGATTCTTCAAAATCATTCAGTAATTTTAAGCAAACTGCTTGATCTAAAAGCCTTGGATTTAGTTTCAGATAAAAAAAAAATTGAAAAATTGTAGAATTTTGTGGCTGTTATCTCCTAAGTATGAATTTTTTTCAGTGATAATTAGTGATTATAAGAATTAAAAATACTGCTTATAGATTCTTTTTTCATTTGTGTTTTTCCAGAACATCAATTTTTTTCTATTGATGACCACATTTCAATTGGCAAACAGGATAATATTTCCATAGTGGAACTAAATTTAGACCATTTAAGGTTTGTGAAAACCCTTCGAATTATTTTCTCTTAATAACAATCATTTTAAAGTAAAATATTATTTACTTTTCCTCCCTTTTCCCCCTTTCGAATACCTGATTTCGAATTATGTCTATTATTTTTACATTGGGAGGCATTGATGGTGTTTCAAAAATTCTCTGCTTTTGAAAACAGATAGTATTAATATGATTAATTATTTTTACCATTGTGTGCTGTTATCTGTTAATCAGAGCAAATACAAATATGACACTAATTCATACGATAGTTAGGATTTGATAGAAAATTTCTATCAAATACAAATTGTAATACCATCTTGCCATTGTGTAAATTATCATTGTTTTTTTTGCATCAATTTGTCGCCGTCTATCAAACCTCGATTCATCATTATGCACATGATGAAGAAGCAGTTATCAAAAGAACGGATTGCTTCTAGTGAATATTTCAAAGCAGTTGAAGGCTATCTGATCAGATGAAATAGATATGGGGTGATTTTTGAAATGAGAAGTTTGTCATGTTAAATGCTACTTAGAAAATGGAAAAACTTTAACTGAACAATATCTCAAAGAATTTTATTATACCTATTTCTCCTTCCTTATCTGGGGAGATATTAACCACACTGGAAGGGATGTTATAGTTAAAACTATGATCATTGTGAAATTCTTAAAGAGTGGATATAATTATCGAAAAAAAAGTAAAAGAGGACCAAGATATTTGAATTTGATTAGTTAAACGTTAAGGAAAATTTGTTACATGTATGAAATTCCCTTCTAGCAAAACGTTATAGGGAAAATTAAAATAAAAAATGAAAGCCTTTAATTTTTTTAGAATATTTTTGCTAGATTTTCAGTTATATTATCTTATAAAATGAGACTATTCTGGTGTCCAGTTATAACCCATGTCCAACTGAAATACATTTTAAACAATTTTGTTGATGGAAAATTGCACTTTTACTAATTTTCTGCTTGTTTGTAATTGACAAGTTGTTAATGAACAATTTTCATTATTAAAAACGAATTCTTTACTCTCCATTCCTAAACTGGCATTCATAAATCTCATTCAAGTTCCTTTTCTTATTTTTTTATCAGTTAGAAAAATCTTAAGTAGTGTGGTACACAAAAGCATAAGCTAAAAAACACAATATTTTCAAAAAAATCAGAAGGAAATTTGAACATTTTATTTAAAAAACTGCATTGATTAAATACTTAATACGATTATGGATTAACAAATGAAAATCAGTTTTAATTTTGATTATTTTTTCTATAATCATGAAACACAATTTTCATATTTTGAGCAAATGGATTTACTTTTTTATCATTCTTTTCATATTTCTAAACAAGAAGATTTATTCGATTGATTATAACAACATATTTGTAGTTACCAAAAAAGAGAAAATTATTCAGTGCTGGGTTATATAAATAAATATAAATATTTAGCTACTGAAAAAAAAGAAAATCTTGTAGTGCTAAGTAATATAAATAAATGTAACGTTTTAAAATTAAATATGAATAAAATCAGTTACGTAACTAGTTTCATTTACTGCATTATTTATTTATACAATTATAATTATTTATAAGTTTACAATGAAAGTAAAAAGCTTATGAGGCTTTATAAAAATGCCATTGTCATAAAGACTAAAGATGAAATAAATATTTTATTTAACTAAATTACTTAGAAACTGAGAGAGATATTTATTTTTAAAAAATAAAACTCAACTAGGGGTATAAATGAAAACAAAAATTAAAAGAATTTGAGAAATGCAAATTGCAACTATATTAATTCACTAGTTATAAAATGATCAAATTTAAGTAACTAGATCTTAAATTTAAACGGGCTTCCACAGAATTTGTCACAAGTTTAAATGTAATAAAAGAACAATTTATAACAACGTCTATTCCGATCGTGTTTTACAGAATGATATTACAGATTACACTAAAATATGCAGATAACATTTTCTTATCCTAAATGTAAAAAAAAAATATCTCAAAATATGCATGGGCTAGATGGAAAATATATTTCATAAAAACGATGAAAAATAATTTTAGAATAACTTAAAAAAATGAGAGCCTACCTCAAGAGTTATCTTATATTTATGACGAAAAAAAGTTTTTGTAACAAAAAAATTGACTTAATCTGTGTGGGTTTTTAGACAGATACTTTTACAAACCAATCTTTCCGTACGGAACATGTGATATTAGGAAACTAATTATAGTAATCATTATGAATTTTAAATTATTTCCCAAATTGTAAATTTAAAATACTTATTAAGAAAAAAAATATATCGAATTTCTATTACTCGATCTTACAATCCGGTTAAGCTCATAAAATAATTATGTGTGCTCTCTTTTTATCTGGATATTATCATCAAACATCTATAAAAATGTCACAAAACATCCCTAAAGTGAACCTAATATTCTCATATGAATTCCTCTACTAATAGTCATGACTCGCAGTATATTTCCAATACCTTAACAATCATATATCATTTACTACTGGCGTAATAAAGAAAGACAGAATAAATTAAAGGCCACGGCAGTCAATAACTCACTCTGAATGCACTTGCCAATAATAAATGCTGCTATTTATATGCGCTCAGTAGGTAACATAAAAGACTTCGAACAAGTGACAGTTTTCAAACTTTGCTATAGTCAAACAGTTTTCTTTGTCATAAAATTAAAACTGAATAATATGTACTGTTTTGATACAATTATTCATAAATTTTTGTAAGAATTAAAAATTTAACTGCTTCGGTATTATTTAAATGGAAATAAAATATTTTCACTTACGAAACTTGGAAGTACAATATATATCTATATAAATAAAAATGTAATGTGTGTTTGTTCAAAGCCGCAAATCTCCAAAATTAAGGAAGCATTTGATCTGAAATTTTTACATAACGTTGCATTTTAATCCGGATGTGTTTTTATATACTTATTATTTCGTAATTCACTCTAAATGTTTTGAAATTTAATTTTTAACTGATTTTTTGGTGTTATGACGTCATATGATGTCACATTTCTATCTGAATGTGAAACTTTATACTTTACACACAGTTTCTTCGGGATTATTATATATTTTTACTATAATTATGATTATCGATTCGAATATTTATCTATTTTTTTCTTCTTTGATACTTAAGTAGGATTATTTTTCGAATAAATTATTTTTTTAATGATTATTTTTTAAACAACTAGAATTTCGTTTTGTAATTTTGGCAACAATCGGATAGTATTATCGCGTGATGTTTATGATTTTGCTTACAAATTACAACTTACTTTTTCAGTAATTTCACGCAGAATCTATTTATTTCTTTATTAATATTAATTTCTTTATTAATATTAAAAATCAAAACTTCGCAATGATAAGGGTATTTCAGTTCTTACTGCAATTAAAGTTAATTCTGTATTTTTAAGACATAAAGTGTTTGGGTCTGTCCGGTGCTGGAAGTACTCAGTGGAATGGCGAAAAAGAGGACTGTCACATGCACATATATTAATCTGGCTTTGTAACAAAAGAACTTCAAATGTAATTGGTGATGCAATATGTAAAACATGCTGGTTCTTCACCAGCATGTTTTTCGATGCATATGTTTTAGATTAGCAATGCGATGTCTAAAGGTAGGTTTTAGTTATGAATTAATAATCTTTAGAGGTTGTAACCTTATTTATCTTCCTTTGTTATTCCATTTATTTGACATTTAGTTTGTGATTCAGTAATTTCTATTGAGGGGGAATATGGATCATTTAAACTGTTAATCGCGACAAATTCAGTCTTCAATGTGAAACAGTAAGTTGACTAAATGTTATATCCTTTTATATTTTTTAAGACTTAAATGTTTAGATTTTTTACTCAGCATAAAAGTATTTTAAATGTATATCTTCAATTTAGTTAAGTGAGTTTTATTTTAATAATTATAGATATATTTGGTTCAAAGTTAGATGTAACGAAAAAGGTTTTTGATAAGAAGTAAAAACCAAAATATTAGAAAAAGTATAAGCATTTTCTTAGTAAAAATCATTTTGAAATCTATTTCATGCTTAGAAATGAAGCGAATAAAATTCCAATTGCACTCCTACCCAAATACAACAATGAAAATTTATAAAAATATTTATAAAGATCTTTTAGTTTCTTCGCTTATACAATTCCTTTTATAAGCTAAAACCAACTTATTCTTATATAAGGTTTGTTTATAATCAACTAGTTCATAAATAACAACAGATTAGTAAAAATAAACATTTAATTAGAATAAGCGTAATAGTTCTGTACACATCTCGTATCGACTATATTCGTACGTTGCCAACATTCGTTGTTTATAACATAAAATAATAAGAATACGATTACAATTATTTCATCGATTCACTTTATGTGAACCTTACACTTAAATTTGATGTAGAAATAAATAATAATTATATTTTCATGCACTATATTTTTTACTTTTTGTTTTTATAGATTTTATTATTTTTAAATTCTTTAATTTCATGTCTATTATAAATTAAAATTTAAATATCATGTGTAATATATTAAATTAAAACGTAGAGTATTTTATTTAAAACGTTTTTCTGAATTTCACTTGGTGTGTGTGTGTGTGTGTGTCATCAAATTTTCGATCGTTAATTTAACCAACTTCCCATCAAGCTAGAGCTTTGAAATTTTGGGAATCGTTCGTACTCGCCTAACAATGCAATATTTAGACATTTGCAACAAGTTTTAACTAATATTTTCTTTAATAATGCAGTTTAGCCCAAACACTTGGCGCGATTTCAAAAATTGGCCCAAACCTTGGGGTTTGTTTTTTTTTTTTTTTTTTTTTTGCTGAGCGTTAAATCCGTGAAACGGAACAGGGTAGCCACATTTGGCAAAATACTGCCAAATAATTCTTGTCGCCAAGGATAAACCTTTCCTGAATTCTGGTTCCCATTTTTTTTAATAGAATGACTTACAAACTTTCAAATGCATGTTTTGATTTTATGAGTATTATGAATTTCTTAATATGCTCACAAATGTATCTTTTTAAGTAAATTTTAAAGTTAAAAATAACTAACAGTTTTAACTAATATTTCAATAATTTTCTTTAATAAACTTTGCTACCATATAAAAACGTTATTTTTAAAAACGTTATTTTTAAAAACGTTGGTTTTTATATCGAATTATTTATTATGAATCTGTATTAAAATTTATTCCGTAAAGCAATTTTATTACTTAGCAATTAAATTCCTTTTGATTTTATTCTATGTATTTGAATCAAAAGAATACATGTTACACAATCTAAATGTTGTAGTAAAATTTACTTACAATTTTAATAATATATAAGTATATATATTTAAATAATAATCATCTGCTAAACTCTATATAATAGATAAAACCAACTAAACATTGTAAATATTTAAGATAATTTTCTAAGTAAATTTTTAAATTTTTTCTTTTGTATAAAATAAGTTATTGGGTATATTTCAAGCGTACTACTCTTTACAAAATAAAATTTATTAAAATGTTACTGAAAATAGCTTATGTACTGTTTAGAAATGCATTAGTTATATCTCGTGATATGTATTGAAATAAATTACAAATTGTTAAGTTCTCACACTTTTACATACTTCTGTCACATTTAGACTATTAATTCACTTTGATATTCGTAACTAAGTAACCATTTTCCTATCTGTCAGACTGAGTTTGAGTTTCCTTATTAATTTTTCTATCTTAAAACAACCATTTATTTGAAATAACCTATATGTCTGTCAACAGTGGCTTGATATATTAAATCTTCTAAGAAACAATAAGTCAGATTTCCTTTTTGGAAGGGAAACAGAAGACCACATCAAATTCTATTGACATGTCCAGAGCAAATCTAATAAATGCCAATCTTTACTATACAAATAGCGAAGTTTAAAACAAAACAAAAAGTATAGTGCTACATGTTGTATGATATTTATTTCCGAAACATATATATTAAATTTGTTTTTAAATAACCATGATTGGATATTACTGAACTCCAATCAAAATTCTTTAAAATTAATGTATAAATACATACATAAACGATTGATTTAAAAAAGTAGGTACTTGGATTTTTCATAAATTTATAATATTAAATATTTCATTATTTTACATTTAATTATAGTTATTCAAATATTTATTTTTTAAATATTTACTTTACTCTCAGTTTGGCGCATAATATTATTAAAAAATATGATAGAACTATTAATAATATTATTAATGAAATTTCAATTTCGATTCTAAATTACAATGTATTAAAATATTTACAATGTTGTTAAATATAAGTGGAAAAATATTAATTATATTTTTTAAGAAAACTAATATTTTTACTTATGAATTAGAAGTTCCTTAAACGCATAAGTTTAATTTGTACTTATAAATATGCGTATTAATTTATTGTGAAGTGTAAATAATTAATAAATTTACAAATTTCCTTACCGGTAATAAAGTACAATTGTAATTAAAATATGTGTTAATTAGAACTTCTTTTATATACATAGAAATTTGTAAGTTATTTTCAAATTTATACACATTTAAATTTAAAGTAAAATTATTATATTTTGATACATATAATTTATCAAAATATAAGTTATTTAAAGAAACTTTCAGAGTTAGTTGAATATTTGAATAATAGATATTAATTTATTATTCCTTTTAATAGTTATATTTTTGATACCTCCAAACAACAATAATTTATGATATATTAATATGCAGTATCAAAATAATAACCAAATGGGAAATATTACTTGTCATTCACGATACACGCGCGGACAATGAAAAATACTACAAAATGTTCTTACTTCTTCAAAATGTTCTGAGTAGAAGATAGCGATTGTACAATCGTATGTAAAATTAAAAGAATTTGCAAGTTATTTCTTTTATTACAAAAAAGTATTGAACTAAATATACTATGTATTATGCAAATATTCAGAGTCTAATAGGTAAGAATACGCAAGCTTGTCTGAGGAGTTGTGACTATGGATTAGAACATAATTCGAAGGGTTGTCGGTGATTTGTTTGTCCTTACTCCTTCAAGATATTCCTCTAGTTTCTCACAAAAGTTGAATAAATATCATAAGATATCAAATAAAATGAGTAACTAAGAACATGTAGATGACGGAATAATTATTGGTAGATTAGAGGCAGGCCAACCATATGCTAAAATGGCTATAGAGCTCAATGTAGCGTCGAGTGTCATGTGCAATCTATGGAAATAGTTATTGGATACTGGATTCATATCAAGAAGACATGTGCAGGGTCAACTGATATATAAAAGGATGAATAAAGATCACTGCTATTTAAGCGAGAATTTTCACAGCTTTTACTTTATTTGTGTTCAGTCACTGGAACCCGAGTTTTATGGTCAACAGTTTTTAGAAATCTTCATACGAGAAGATTGTATGCAAGAAGAAACGTTGTTTCCTTCATTTTCACTGAAGCACACAAAAGAGCGTATTTAGGATTAAATGTTCCTAGGTCCAGATTTACGTAGAACATGTACCTTTCACAGATGTGTCAAGGTTCAACTTGGCTACCGATTCTTGACATACCTGTAACTGAAGAGAACCAGGGACACGATACTATTCTTCCCTCATCAAGGATATGGATCATTACGGTGATGGTGGTGTAATGTTTTGAGCAGACATTACGTTAGACAGCCACACACTCCTACAGAACACAAAGGCTTCCTAACAGCTATGAGGTATTAAAAGGAGATCTTAGAGCTCTACTTTCTACTTTTCAAGGATGCTGTTGGTCCTTTGTTCCGTTCATGAGCAACCACACTCATCCATATATGGCTCAACTGGTCCATGATTACTTAGAAAGTTAGAATATTTGACACATGTATTAGCCAGACACATCTCCTGATTTTAACCTTATAAGGCAAGTATGAGATGCTCAATAATACCTACAATTTGATCTCAATACCTGCCTTACAGTAGAAGGAGATTCGACTGCCACAAGAAATTCTAAACTGCTTCTTGTACAGTGTGCGCTGCGAGACCTGTTTGCCTGTGAGTTGGATTCATATTACACTTTTTCATCTCGATAACACAATTTGAATTTCGGAATCCTAACATCATACGCCATTGGTACACATCATTGGTAATCATAAGTACATAAAATGACTTTTGAATGGTACATTTCTTTTCTGTTATTAGTGTACATTTATACCAACTTTCATTAAACTCTGTCAATAAGTGTTTTTGGAAATTGAACAAAATGTATAAATTTTTTAACTTTTGTATATACGTGTATATGTCTATGCATTATTATGTGGTTAAATGGGAAAATTTATAGCTTAGTGTAAATAAAATGTACTTTTGAGAATTTAGGTATTTCAACGCTAAATATTATTTCCGGTTTCAAAATACTATGCATATTGCCTGTATGCATGTAATGTGTGTTATGTATAAGTTATTTAATAATTTTTTATGTTTGTACTGTTAGTGTAAAATTATGATGATATTCACGGAGAAAAAAGAAATACTCAAAAATGAATACCTAGACGTACTCATTTTGAAATGAGTATGTTTGTATCAGATTTGAGCGTATACCTTTATCGAATGTGAACATTACAAGTATTCAAAACCAAAAAAAAAATGGGAAATCAGCATTTTCAAAAAATTATTACAGATATAAGGACTATAAAAGTTCCTTTTATATACTGACTACGTATTTTAGAAAGTGGGTTTCAAAAACAAATATGGTTTGCTTTAATATTTCGAACTATATTTCGTATTTACCACGCTACACGCGGTAGAATACAGGAATATTAAAATGAGTATGTACGCATACTCATTTTCGCGTCTGTGTTTGTTTACATTTTTTTCCCCAGTGACTCGCTCACAACTACAGAATGATTCTTTTAAATAATATATAAAAAATGTTGTTGAAATGTTATTGATCATGATTTTCTGATTTATGATTTGAAAATGATGTTCTGTGAGTAGTTATTTGTGCTTTGCAGGTGTTTTTTTTGTCTGTATTCATATTACATCGTAATCGTAGCTTAGAGACTTCTTACTTTAATTTACATTAAAATTATTTTCGGTAAAATCGAACTTTGATGGATCCCCTTGGCGATTTTTTTAGATGGCGCCAAAGCGGGTGTTTCAAACTCGGAGCTTCCGAAAGAGAGAAAAAAAAGATTGCGTCGTGCCTGGAAGGCAAATGAAGTACCAGAATGACACCAAGGCGGGTATTTTAAATGAGAAGCAAGAAAAGATGACGTTGACGTCAAATCCCCTTTTACAGATTTTATAGGGTTACCATAAACAAACCTGCATGGTAACCACATTAGTGATTTATCGCCAAAAGAAAGTTAAAGTTTGCCAGGCCCCCTTCAACTTCGATTCAACCGAAGTTTTGTAACAAAAACTTCATAAAGTGTAAAATAATATATAAGATGAAGAAAATGATACTTGCAAATAAAGGAGCGCTTATTTATTTCCCTGAAAATTTTAATTGATATATATTTTTCTGTTTAAAATTCATTTTCGATACAACAACACAGTATCGGAAAATAAATTCAAAACATACTCACTGGATTGTTTGATTCTCATATTTGATGCAGTAACAGATTCACAAATAAATACATGACACTCATTTTGCTATTCCACACTCATAATTGATACAAGATTATATTCAGAAATGAGTATGTGAAGTTTCCATTTTGAGTACGTACAAAAATGAGTATGTGCGAGACTGAAATATGAGTATGTTGGGTTAGGAACTATTTTGAGTATGTGACATATTCAAAAGTGAGTACGTGAAGTTGCCATTCTGAGTATGTGCTTGTTACTAAAAATGAGTATGTGCGAATCTCAAATTTGAATACGTTGGGATCGGAGCCATTTTGAGTATGTGAAGTATTCAAAAGTGAGCACTTTCTACTCTATTTTGCATACCCGTTTTTCGCAGTGTTACTCGTGCAGATTATGATTTATGTGAGATTTAATGATAACAAACCATTTTATGCTTTACTTTCCATCTAAATATAACATTAAATGTGATTTTCAAGTATTATTTCTAAATACAATTTCACGCTATTACGATAAGCCTTCTGAAAGGGGTGAGGTGGACAATTTGTATATTGTCATTCATATTGCAAATAAATAAATGTTATCAAAATTGCGAAAAATCTCAATATAACTAGATTCTGCATATGACCACATCTTTTCCAAGATATTTCAAAAAGTACCTATGTTTGGAATGGGAAATGGGAATGTTTGATGGGAAATGATGTTAAAGAAATGGTTAATGGAGTGGAGTTATACTCAATGTAGATCTAGTGAGCAGTTATTTTTTTTTTTTCTTTTTCTATGAAGTCCATGAATGATTTCATTTTTCACATTAAAACAATCTGTCAAGTAGAATGTTTTTTTAAGAAAAATATTGATCTTCGAAGTAAAAATAATTTTTTCTTTATTTTTAATGAAATTAAAATGCATATTTTTTAAGTTCTTTATTTTATGTATAAATATCATTAAAATATTTATAATAAAAACTTTTTTTTTTGAATTTTGAAATCATGAAAATCTACAAAATATGCTAAAATAATATTAAAAAAAGGAATTAATAAAAATGACATGAATGATTTTATAAAAATTTATGAATTATATAAATACATATTTAAAAATATTTGCAATGAATCTTATGAATGTGGAAGAAAATAAATAGATATTTATGATTTTGTGTCCCATGTGTTTCCATAAGAACAGTAATAAGTTTAATTAAGCAACTATAATTTAAATAGCATATATATAAATTATATTAATTATTATAAAATTATGTATGAGCATTGCTCATGATATAAATAGATGATTTATTTTGCATTAGAATGTAATTAGAAGATAATATTGATATCACATATGTAATACTTATTCTGGAACTTTATAAAATAATATAATTGATATTTGAGTATTAAGATGTATCCAATTGGATAATTCAAAGCTAATCATAAGACCATTGCTATTAAATTATAATTTTTTTAATGCATAAACTAGAACTGTCATTTTTAATGATTATAATATAACGTATTATCAAAGAATTGAGTTGATTTCAGTACAATTTATTAATAAAGCATATCATTTGATTTATCTTAAAATTTTAGAATTTATCATGATTAATTAATATCTGTATGCAGGAGGTAATTGTAATTGTATCTGGAAAATTTGCAGGAGAACAGTTTAAAAGTTTTGTGTGCATGTGAGTGTGTGCTTCAAACGCAAAAATTTCTTATTAATGAATATTTTCAATCAACTCTTTTACATTTTTGGACTACTGAATTTTAATTTATCTAATAACATTTAAGATTCCTTATTTTAAAAGCTTCCTAAAATGCTACTTTAAAGAATGAACATAGTTGCCCTTGCCTCTGAATGATTACAGATACTATCTGTAAAATATATGACATAAAGAAAACATTGGTGAATTTTTGAAAACCAATATTTTAAGTTTTAAATAGATTTTAATTAGTTAAAACCATAATAATTATTTAAATGATAAACCTTTTAACTAAACATATAACAAAATATTCACAAACATTTGTACCTTTAAGTTAAAAGTGCTTACGGTGTTTCTGATCAAATGAAAATCATGCAATAAAAATATTTTATTTAAATTTTCATATAAATTATATGGTATAAAAATATTTATGTTATCTACTAGATTTCACACCTAAATATTTTGCGTAATAAATAATGTTTAAAAATATGAATTTTAGGGCACATTTTGCTTAACCTTTTTTCTCAGGAGAAAGAAATCTCATTGAAATTCCCGAATCAAAAAATTTACAAAATTTGGAGCAGAGTTCCCTTTTTATTAACAAATGAAATGCAGAAGATTATTAGATTGAGAGGTACTCTAACAGAAATAAACGCTTGTGGTAAAAGAATGCATAATCAACTTAGACAGAAAATGGTCTTATTTAGCTAGTTAAATGTACAAGATTCTTGTCTTGAGAGGTATTGTTAAAACAAGTCTCAATTTCTGGTAAAATAATATTTATAAAAATTAGAAAATATTCTCTTTCATTTAGTTAAATGCATAAAACTCTAGACTTAAGATATAAGGTAATAAAAAGCATTAACTTGAAACAAAAAATAATTAAAGAATTTGGACGGAATATCATCTTGTTTAGCTAGTTAATTGCACATGATTTCAGGCTTGAGAAATAAGGTAACAGAAAGCCTCAATTTTAGGCCCAACAAATTTTAATCCCCTTTGACAAAAAAATACTCTTATTTAGCTAGTTAAATGCACGTGATTCCCGACATGAGTGGAAATATAATAGAACTTCACCCTTTCAGAAAAAACGTGCTTCATTAATTTGATAAAAATAAGAATAGTATGGAAAATGATACAAAATAACTTTCACTCTTGAATAATATAAAACCAAGCATTCACAGTTGAAATCCCACAATAGCTAGAGTAGTAGTTGGCAACAATCGTCTTTGGTAAGAAATACTTACTTCTTTTTGACTGCTTTTATGAAAGTTAAAAAGTACTAAATTAAAAAATTCAGTTCACTTCATATATTTGTATAATTGCCTCAAACAAAATGGAATAAAGTAGAAGAAAAATGTTTCACTCGCTGAAAGAAGTGAAATAAATAAGACACACAGAAAACTATCTTTACAGACTGACTTGGTTAAAATAATAAGGGGGCTCCTAAGTTTAAAAACAGTAAACAAACGAATAAGAGTATTAATACTTCGAAAAGTAATATTAGAATAATATATAAAACTATTACTATATTCAATAACATATTCTATCAATACATATATTTAATTAAAATGCGAGTATGAATCAGAAATAAATAAAACTTGATATTTAAAAATATAAAATAACGTGATGTCTTTAAAATATTCAAAATGTGACAAGCTCACAGAACAAAAGATAGCTATTAAATATTTGTATATTTATATGTTAAATTTCTTCAATATTAAAAATATTACATCCTTTTAAACAAACAAAGTTATTAAACACCAATTCTTACAAGAAGAAAGAGTAAATCTGGTATTTACGTGAATAATTTTTGTCATTGTTAAATAAAAATAACTCCATCGCACAGTACAATATATTGGGTTGGCAACTAAGTAATTGCGGATTTTTTTTAGAAAATCAAAGACAATTTTTTCATGGAACTAAATAACTTTATTCTGTAATGTATTGCCTATTTTGATCAATGACCTTTTGCCATCTTTCAGGCAGCATCATAATCCCACGTTCATAAATCTTCTGGTTTTTATTAGCAAAAAACTGAATCAGGTACGATTTGACATCATCATCATTATTGAAATTTTTACCATTCAAGGAGTTTTGTAAAGATCGAAACAAAAAGTAATCAGATGGTGCAAGGTCAGGACTATATGGTGGATGTGGCAAAACATCCCAAAAAAGCTCCAATAATTTTTGCCGAGTGACCAAAGATGTGTGTGGCCTTGCATTGTCATGATGGAATACAACACCTTTTCGATTTGTCGATTCGGGCCACTTTTTTTCAACTGAATTGTTTAATTTCGTTAGTTGTTTAATGTAGACATCAGAATTGATCGTTCGGTTGAGTGGTAAGAGTTCAAAGTAGACAATTCCTTTGTAATCCCACCAAACTGATAACAAAACCTTCTTTTGATGAATATCAGCTTTTGATGTTGTTTGAGTGTGTTCACCTGGCCTGCTCCACGATCTTTTCCGCTTGATATTGTTGTAAACAATCCATTTTTCATCGCCAGTTATCAGTTGTTTTAAAAATGGATCATTTTCATTACCTTTCTTTAGCAAATCGCAGCTGTTAATGCGTTGCGTTAAATGCGTTTCTTTCAGTTCACGAGGAACCCATATATCGAGTTTTTGAACATAGCCAAGTTGTTTTAAGTGATTTTCAATGCATGTATGTGATAAATGAAACTTCTCTGCAATCTCACGTGTTGTACTGTGACGATCCGAATCGATTATTGCTTTGATTTGGGCGTCATCAACTTCAACTGGACGACCAGAGCTTTTTCATCTTTGAGTGAAAAATAACCAGAACGAAATTTGGCAAACCAATTTTGACACTGCCATTCTTTTAAGGCTTCGTCACCATAAACATCACATAACTTTTTATGAGCTTGTGATGCGTTTTTCCCTTTGCGAAAATAAAAAAGCAAAATATGACGAAAATGTTCCTTTTGATTTTCCATTCTTCAACGAAGGCTAAGCGAAAACTACGCAACCGATCAAAAAACGTTTTTTACTGATTGACAGCTGAATTGCCAACTATCAAATAACAAAATGTGTTTTACACTTGTACTACGTCTTCAAACCTAAAAATTCAACTGATGCCATCTATGAGTGAAATCCGCAATTACTTAGTTGCCAATCCAATATAAGTTACAAAAGTAAATGCTTATTTATGTAAAGAAAACTTTATCTAAAATGTATGGATAGAATAAAAATATACTTTGATTAAAACTGTGATAAAATTAAATGCTCAGAATAATTGTAAGAGAAAGACGTATAAATGTTTGATACTACGTATTTAAAGTCATCGGATTTCTATGCAGAATTGATTTTTCCGTGCCTTTTTTCAAAATTAAATTGTGACAATCTTGCAGTCTCGGCTTAAGTTTTAATTACGATCTTAGAACCAATCCTGACTTCGACTTTTTGATTAATTTATCGGACTTAGAAAAAAAATCAAAATAAAGTGTATTTGAGGATAATCTAAGTGGAAATTTTTGATTCAAAACAATCTCCTTTCAACTGTCTTATGAACAAAAAAGTAATTTGGGCCATCAGATTGTTATTTTAAGAAATTAATTCATTTAAATAAAAAAATATATCACAATAAGCCATATAATTTTTAAAGAAATCGAGTTATTTTTTTGAGGATTTCTCTGCAAATTAAATTCGTCCAAGCTAAGAAGCACGCTCTTCTGTTATCAAGAGACGTTTCTGAAATATTTACAAATAATTGAATGAAAATTGAGTTTAGTTAACATTGTGTCTTTGTTGGAGTAATTTTATAGATTGAAAATTTTTTTAAATAAACATTTGATATATTCTGAAACATTTATTTTATCATTTTGTTAGAATATTTTGAAAAAAATTGATAGAAGACTCATCACTATTTGATACGAGTCTATAAAATATTTCAGTAATCAGAGTCGTTACTGCTCTTATAGTAAAATAACTTAAGTTTAGCTTAGAACTATTTATTCAAATGAATGGAAAGTTGAAGTAAAGTTTTATTTTTTGTTATTTGTAAAAAATAAAATTTATTTGTAAAAATAATTTTTAGAAAACTTATTTTCTAGGGAAAGGCCTATTACGATTATATTTTTTTTATTTTTATTTGAAAACTAATTTTAGGAAAATAAAAAAAAGTGCAAACATCATACGCAAATCAATTTGTATTTATTTCTTAAATATTTTAATTTTTCAGATTATAAATAACATGCTATCAAGAAAATCTTTTAGAAAAAATCTTTACTATTTCAAATTATAATTGAATTAAGTTATATATCTGATTAAATCAATAAATTTCACAAATATTATGGTGAAATTCCTTGTAAGAAAATGTGTTTCACTTTTGCATTATTTCTAATTACTTTAAATCTAAATGCGTCACATGCTCCAATCAATAATAAATATGTAAATTAATTAAATTTTCAAATTTATGTCTATTTATTTTTTGAGATCAGAGCAGGAATATTTACTTCAGCAATTTCAAAACATTTTAAATCTGTATTCCAAAATGAGTTGTTTCTTTATCATTGAAAATTATCTATGTCTTTTATTCTTCATAATTATTAAAATATTAGCTTTGTAAATTTTAAAAGAATTTAGAGAGGGAATGCGAAATGCAATTTTTTTTTTCATTTCAAAGAACGCTGGTATATAAAAAAAACGTGAAATCAATGTAAATTAAGAGTCAAGAATAACAATCAACCGAATAATTAAAAAGTAATAGGAATGTTATTTTTTATAATGCAATGAACAAAAAATATTGTGGGTTTATCTTTCAATGTCGTATTCAAATGCTTATCAAAATGTCACAAATTTTTAAAAAGTATTTTCTGCTTAGCTCCAGATAATTGTAAAAATTAAACATATATCAAACTATTTTAATCTCATATTAAAGAATATAGTTTTGGAAATCCCATTTTTACGAAACCTGAAAACGAGATTCTGAAAAATATCATTTTATCAGGTAGTTGAGTCGTGTTTAGTATTTATAAGATTGTCCGAGTATATAGTTGTAATTTGAAATATTCAATATACATAGAAATAATATTAAGAATTTTACCTTAATTAATATATTTTACACATTATTTTAATGAACTGTATATTTTGTAACAAAAGAAATATAGTTTCGTAAGATATATTACAATATTCTACTTTTTTATTATCTTATGAAATGAATGAAATAAAAAATAAAAAAATTAATTCAAAAGGAGGTAAAAATAAATAAGAATTAAAATTTATCAGTTTTTTAGCATTCCAAAACATTTAGGTTATAACCTTCCTTGAGGCGAAAGTTCGCCCCCTTTTTCAGTCGTTTAGGAGAACCGGTATGACTTCACGCCATTGAATATTATTTTGTATCAAAATTCAAAAACGCTATCCAATTCTCTTCGCTAGTAAATGTTCTGATTAAGATCTTCTTCTGTTTCATGTTATACCAGAAAAGAGATTCTTAGTTAGTGCCTATTCTATTGATTCATCGGATCTGTAAATATTGGCGGTTCCCATCGAGTACATAACTTCTGGAAACGTAATTTATTTTGTCACCCCCTCATGCAAATCAATCCGAAATTATTTTTGGAATTTCTTGAGAAACTTCAAGATTCAGAATCAATAGTTCTCATGAATTTTGGCGTCAGTTTTTTGACGATATCATTATAAAATATAGTGGGTCTCTCACATATTGGTTCATCCTCTTTTCAATCTCTGACTCCCTATACCTTCAATCATTATGTTAGGGGCATATACAACACAACTCACAATGCACATCTTCCGATGACAGAGTTTTTGTCCAAAAAGATCTATCACTCCATCTACATTGTAGTTGGTGGTACTTTAACTGGCGGGGCACATTTTGTGACGTCATACCAGCAAATACGTGGCATTACGATCTTATCACTGGAATAAGAGGAATCTTAACTGAAACACAAATTGTTTGATATAACAATGGTTGCACTTTCTTCTGAACTACTAGCGTCACACAGTAATGAATTCCTTCTATATATATATATATGTATAGTAACATAATTTTCGAATTGCCTTCATATGTATATAGTAAAAATAAAATAGCCAAACATTATAAGAAATATAATCAAACAAAAAAGAAAGAACTCATTAGTAAAATATTTGTAAACTGTTAATTAAATATATCCTAGATAAAATAATAATAGGGTTAGAAGTGTATCAACAGCACAAATGAAACATTACGAACTTTTTAATCAAATATTAGACTCAGAAGACGAAATTGTTGCTAGATATTAATCCATAAAAATTAAATGTAAAATATACAAAATATAATAAAACAATCAAAACATAAAACTAATTAGTAAATTATTATATAAATTAATATCAGAAGCAAAAGGATATTATAAATATAAGTGCACAAATAATTCAAATTAAGATAATATTTTAAAAATACAAAGAAAAACGTTAAATAAAAAAATTATGCTTGAGAAAATTTTAGTATATATGAAGAGAGAACAAGATAATTACTCAAATACCTTTAAAGAAATAGTTTAAAACATTTATAAAAAATAGAATAAAATTTAATATTAAAAAAAATTAAAAAATAATTTTTAGATACAAAAATTATTACAAATATGTGTGGATTATTTATCTCAAAGCAAGTTATTTAAGAACTCCTATGTGCATAAATAAATAAAGATTTTTTTTTAAAAGATTAAATAAAAATCATTAATAAAAATATTTATAATATGTATTCTTAAGATGTTTTCATTTACTATTTATTTTAGCTTATAAAGCAAAATTATAGTTCCTTTTATGTGAATTAAAAAGTTTCTAAATATTTTTAAATACACATGGGTCTTCAAAACTCAAGAGAAAAAATTTATAGGATGATAGAAGACATTATTAGCTGAACATTAAACTGAATTAGTCATTTTTACCTGATAATGAATAGGAGGAGTGCAAGCGGTGAACCGTTAGACGGCAAAGTAATGAAAGTCCTGATGCGCGAGTTTTCTTACACATCGTCATTTTTACCATGGAATTTTGAAGACGTGGACTTTTTCTGATAGCAGTACGGTGCTTTGCTTCCAGAAATCTTCGGTAAAACTGAAGATGTTTAAGAAAATTTGCGTTTTTTACTTTCCTTTACAGTGCCGTTTAGCAGTTAACTGCTTAATTTCAGCCAATGAATAGTGTAGTGAAAATTGCTTGTTTTGATGTTTTTCATCACTTCTTAAATTTTTGTTCATGACTTTCTAAACACTCGATATTTTGCTGAAATATGTGAGCAGTATGCTTACATTTTGTATTATTTTTTACCCTTTTTTTCTGTTTCTCTTTTTATTTGTTTCGAATACATTCCCAACTCAAAATGAAATAACTATTTTCCAAGTGGATGAAAAATCTATCTTAACGGCAAATTGAACCTAGGAAAACACCAAGAATAAAGAAAATTAAAATAATAACAAAACGTGGCAACTTCAGTTAATTCTAATGTAGCGAGAAGCATCTAAGAATTTATTCACTCAATAAAAGTTAAGAAATGTCATATAATTTCTTCACAATTTTCGAACGATTTTCCAGTATTGTTTCTTTGTTGTTATTCTTACATCTTAACCTTTTAAAGAAAAGATTACAATTTATAATATACCTGATCATAAAAGTACGGACAGTGAAAAAACTATGAAAAAGAACTTGCTCTTGGCTTACATAAAAGTAAAAAAAGAAAAAAAAAAACACTTCTTTATTTCATTTCTTTGATATTTCTCTACGTTTCGTAAATAGTTAGTGATATGAGGTGCATTTTTATAAGCTACTTGTAAAGGTAGAGAGAGCTTTCGGTTCTGAATTTTTATATACTGTTTTTCTTAACTTTAAACTCTTATCAATTTCAACAAAACAAGTTTTTAAACATCAATTTTCTATGCATTTAATATGGGTATCGAGTTAATATATAGTTTTGCTTAAGAAGAATTATAACTCATGATTTTAATTTGTGCTCTTTAATATAATAAAAGCACGTGAGGGAAATAAATCTTAAAATAATTATGTCAAATTTCAGTTGCTTATATGTATTTTAAATTAAGGAAATTCAAGGCTTATAAGCAAATAATTGTATCCTAATTTATCTATGATATACATTTATTTATTTATATTTATATTTTAATTTTCACTTATATAGAAGTAAAATGCACATATTAAGCATTTTTTAAAAAATGCTTAATATGTGATATATATATATATATATATAAAGAAACTTAGATTTAAGGAATTTCATTAGTCTATGCATTTGAGTTCCTATCTTGAAAACTGCGTTTATTTCAGGTATTGAATTTTTTTCGTTTTTAAAAATGTCAGTTTATCTGGTTTTAACATATAATCTTAAAAATGTTTTCTGAGAACATAGCTTATGTAAATTTATAAGGCATATCACAAAACTATATTCCATCAGTTTCCTAACCATTTATTGTTTTTGAAATTTAATCTGTTAGTATTTTTTTTCAAGTTTTCTTTTAAAATTTTATTTTATAGTAATAATAACGGTATAGACATCAACTGGTTTACTTAAATAAGTGATAATGAGAGAATATAACATTATTTCCATAAATGATAACATGAATCTCTTCAAATCATATAGTAAATGTAATACAATTTAATATCAATTTGTTACCTTAATCTGATGTGTAATAATTATATTTTTTTAAAAATACTATTTAAGCGAACCGAAAACTAAGAAAACATTTCATTTTAAATAAGAACAATTTTTTTTATGAAACGATATTTTTATTGCTTTGTAATTTAAGAAATGAGACCAAATCTAATGTCCTTTCACAATAATTATAGTTTATATTTATTTTAAAGTATATCTTTTGTCCTTTGGAATCCAAGTATAAAATAACAACATTTTCATTTCAAGACCAATCAGGAAGAGAAATCTTTTTTTCAAAGAATTGGGCAACTAAATAATCATACGAAAATTGTATTTGACAGAAGATAATTGCAATCGACCTTCTTTTCGTTTTTCAGTAAATAATGAGAAAATGTGTTCAAAATGTTTGTGTCAATTCCCTTGAAGCATAAATAATGCATGTAGAAACTTTGAATCACATTATGTATAAAAACTTTAACAACTATGTACATGTTGGCAAGGGAGAATTTATTTTTTTCATCATATTTGTATAAATAATTCTTGTATGAATACATATTTCTCTGAATTCTAATCAGAGAAGAAACAACAGAATAATGTTAGCTAGTAGGCAGAATAAATGAACTAAGTTTTTTTCTCTTATTTTTCAAAATTTCCTTATAAACACACAATGGAAATAACTAGTTTTAAGACTATGCTTGATTTATTCGGGTACAATAGAATTAATGATATGTATTATATTTTAAATTAAAAATGGAATTTAACAATGTACTTGATAAACTTAAAATGTTTCTTATACAAATCAAAATATTATATTAAAAGGAAAAAATTAAATGAATATATATTCTTGAATTTTTTTTATTAATTCCAAATCAGTTTATTCTGTCCGTATTTCTTCATCATTATGGATTTAAAAAAATTGTTTTGCATAAAATGTTCATATATCCTTTAGGTTGGTTTTCCTACGATAAATAAAAGTTTATTTATAATAGTTAAATATGTTAGTGAAATGTATAAAGTATTGATTATGATAATTTAGATTTTTTAAAAAAAAAATTATTAAAATAGTATTTGATTTTCCTTTTAAATATAGTTACATTTGAATTAACAAACTTTGTTTAAAGAATAAAGATTCAGAAAGAAAAAAAAAACTGGTATAAAAATATATGCATATATATCCTACTGTAATAGTTTTCTAAAGACCACTTTTTGCCAAATAAATATATTTTGGTTTCGGATCGGTTTTTGTTAATGTCGCACTTGAATCAACATGAGAGCTATTGGTGACGTAACTCGAAATTCTGAACCGTGGTCATGTGACGAATAGATTAAAATGTAGATTAGAAAATTTTTGGAACGGACATTCTCAGTAATAAACGTTTTTGAACGCATTTTATGACAACTTCATAAATATAAAACTATATTATCAATAATAGAAAACAAATTATTTCCCAGTTTTATTCTTATGAGCATTATCTTAGTCACTACTTTGATTCTATTTTTCAAGTGAATTAAAGCCTAAAGACAAATGAGGTAATTATGCAGTTGTATTAATAATCCGCAGGAACAGTGACTACAAGTGTGGCAATCATAGGTTTTATCACTTAACTATGCTATGGTTATTATGCATGATTTCCCTTCAAAATAAAATGTCAAAAACTGATTAAAATGTATTTTTTGAGTTTCGTGTTTAAAAAACTCTGCAGTAATGTACTCATCAGAATTTTTTTCTTCTGCATTATGTTTAACAAACACTGAATTCACATAATTGCCATACATTTTGACCCAAATCTTTTAAGAAATTCTTATGCAACTTCGATTTTTATGAAGGAATCCAAAATAATTAATCAAGGACCGCAAATGTTGGCATCAAAATTAAACGCAAAGTGAAAATAGTTTACAAAAATTAAAGAATTTATTAATATATATATATATATATATATATATATGTTTATAAATACATAATTTATATATATATATATATATATATATGTATATAAATACATAATTTATGTTTTATATATATATATATCCGATTGCGAATTAGTAGGAAATTCGTAAATGTATTAGTAACTATTTAATTGGTTTGAATTTACGCAAATATTAAAATTTATTTATATATATATATAATTCATAATCAAGTGTTTGTAAAAATGGAATGCGAATAATACTAAAGTTATGAT
The DNA here is from genome assembly GCA_019974015.1 of Nephila pilipes. NCBI lineage: Eukaryota > Metazoa > Arthropoda > Arachnida > Araneae > Nephilidae > Nephila > Nephila pilipes. The sequence goes on along the minus strand of BMAW01004977.1, from coordinate 179,643 downwards.
GATTTGAAATAAAGATTTTTATATTATATTTACAAACTTGTACTGCAAGAACGTAAAATACGTTCACTAATATTGAACAACGTCAATTTAGTAAAAATAATTAGCACATTTCTTTCGAAGCATAACTTGATTTAAAGTTTTATTTTGCTTCATTTATAATAAGCTTTATTTTAATGACACAGATTCTTAAAAAAACGGTTTTGAAATAAACAGTCTTTAATGATTTAAGTTTGAAATTGTATTAAAATGCAAAAATCAAAGAGTACATTGAAAGAGATCAATTGATTTATTGTAAACTTCGAACCATCATTAATGCATGAAATGAACAAGCCAATTTATCATGGAGAAAGAGAACTAGTGAACGCAAGACATTATTAATCGTTCCCTATAAGTATTCCAATGATAAATTAGAGCAAGGTTGCGAAAAAGATACCAATTACGAGAACATAATTCAACATAAATTACTCCACTCTGTTGAACAGAGGAATGCATTGCCTTACCAGAATCATTCGTTTCACAAAACTTTCTGGATTTTAATAAATTCTGTTACTAATCAGCTCTCAGATTTTTGAAAGGTTTCGAGAAGAAGTATTTATAAATCAGATGATCTGGGGAAGAGATGAAGGAAGTGATTTGATTGTAACTTTTGATTTCTTTTCGATTTTATGCTAAGCTTAAAGTTCCATTTTGAATAAGATCAAAATGGGTAACGTTCATTAGAATACAGTTTAATGCGTGCTAATTGAAGCGGAAAAAAGGAATTGTTAATTTCTGGAGAAGGTCTTTAAAGTCCTCGAATTAAAGAAAACTTAATAAAGAATACGTGATTACTAAAATTTTAGTTCTTACAGGTAATTGTATTTTATCGCTTTCAGTAATTTGACTATACCTCGTCATCGAGGATAAATGCAAATTCTTTATGAAAAAATAATAATGTTAAAATAGTAGTAAAGTATAAGTAAAGTCAATAATAAATATTAATAAAGCAAAATTTATAAGCTTAATAATAAAAAGTATATTATATTTCTGTCTTGAAGATAAATATTTTTTGACCAACGTAAAATGTTTATAACTTAAAAATTAGCCAATGTGAAAAAGCCTAATTAATTTTATTAAAACAAATTATTATATATTTTTTTCATTTTAAAAATATAGATCTCTTTAGAATCTAGGTATAAGTCAAGATCTTTGAAACATGTGATTCTTAAAATCCTTCCTCTATGATAATGTAATATAATTTAGTAAGTTATTCTTACTCTATGATATTGTAATTGTAATATCATAGAGTATTGTAATATCATATTTATGGATAAAACTTTATTTACAATTTACCATATTTATTACGTAATCAATATGTAAAATTTTCACCTCACTCCCATCTCTAAATTTCATTATTTTAAGTATAAAAGAGTATATATAAAATTAATATTGTGTGTTGGTTATTTTTAAGTTATTTTAGTAACCGTTAGATTCCAATTACTGAAAGAAATAAGAGTTTTCAGTTTTTCTTTTCATAATTTTTATTTAAAGATTTGTTTGAAAACTGCCCAAATGGATCTGACTCATCCGTGTTAACTAGCTTCGTGAATAAATTCAATAAAAAATTAACTTTTATTAAGAAAATCTTCAAATCTTAAATATCCTTGCTTACAAATTGTATTGTGTAATGAATTGTCTTAGGACTGAATAAGAAAATGTGTTATGCGCATTTTTACTATATTAAAATTCATCATTTCAATATAATAACCCAATTCTTATAATTCTTAACATTTTAAGATTCTGGTAATTTTTTTTGATTTTAAACCATACTTTTACTACTGTATACTATTGGAGAAAATTTGGCAAGCTAATGCTTTGTTGCTTAAAAGTAATTTTACAGTTCAGTTCAGCTTTCAAGTAAAGCTCGTTATAGATGTCATTTTTCCGATTTATGTCATACATATGTTAAGGGTTTTAATAATTAATTCAGTATTTGAATTGAGACTCACACAACTAGAATTAATAGTTAAATATAAAAATTGTACTTACTTAAATTTAATAGAATACTTGTGTAAAAATAATTATTTTCTTCATTTGTGTTTTGCATCGCAGAAACATTGTTGTGATAAATTTCACATAAACTAAATTCCTTGGAAATTCATTAAATTGTTTCGTTAAAAACCCCGTTTCCTATGATGCTTATTTTAATGAAAGTAATTTATTTTTCCAATTCTTTCATGTTTTTTTTTTTTTTTTCCTTTCCTATTTCACGTATATTTCTGTTTCCCATTTCGCTAAATGCAAACTTTCTCACTTGAAAGACGTGTTACCAACCGCACTCTCATCAAATTTAAACACCTGAATTAGATACGTACCATAAATCCTGAATATATTAGCCCTAACCGAAGAGTGGCTTACCTGAAAGAGCTATCCATCGCCCTTCTGACCCACTAAAGAGACCAGGGAGAATTTTCGAAACTCAGAACATTTATAATCGCACTTCTAAGGTTAAACTACGAGGTTTAAGTTTCCTAGATTTAGGTAAGTGAAAGACTTACATTTGAGACGTAATGCCTTGGATACAAGTTGGAATTGAGAATAATGACCACTACCTTCAAAAGACGTGTTTTGTCGATATCACTTGCTTCGTATCAAGAAAATCAATAAAAATGTTGTTTGAAGGGCACTTAATCATTATAATGGTATGAATTAAATTAGATTTTTTTTTTACCAAAATTGAATCTAAAATTCCAAAAACATTTCCAATGTAAGATATTTTAAGAAGAAATGATTTATTATCTCCTTCTACTTTTTAGGCCTAATTTGTCTTGTAAAATATTTTGATGGTGAGCATTTGAAAATGAAGTATACAAAATTATAGAATTTAGAGCTGAAGAAATATTGCACAAATTATTTATCAATTACTAAAAAGTAGTTATAGTTGTATGCATTTCCTTATTGCAAGGAAAAATATTTTGTATCCATAAATAGGAATAAAAAAAAACAGATTTAATTTTATTATGCAGTTTTGTTCAAAATGAATCATTCGATTTCAAAATGCTATATTTTCTGAAATAAACAACGTAAAAGTACTACATGAATACAAAGAGGAAATATAAAAGTTTTTGTACAAGTTTTCGTTATAAATTCCTTTAGTTACACACATAATATCATTTCGATGAGTAAATTCCTCCCAAACACGTTGTTAAATGTTTGTGTTAATTCATAGTTCAGCTATAGATATACGTTCTTTAGGTACATATAAATCAATAAACAATAGTAGCGCTGCCGCTTATTTTTTACATACCCTCATAGTAATATATTGTAAGGAGCCATATCAGGTGACTTAGGTTACCATTTGTGTGATATCAAGTCATCTAGTCCACTGTGACCATCCAAATGCTAGGTAGCATGTATCCAAACACAGACTTCTATTACAGGTTTCATGAAATAGCTTCACGAATAACACACGAGAGTCATCTAGTCGTATTTTTCACAATATTAAACTTTACACATGTTTCCTTTGTATTGATGTATTACCTATCATTCTATGTCATTTATTTTTGAAAAAACAATGTTTTGAAAATCAATTGATTCATTTTGAATAACCTTGTATAATACTTTTATTTCTCAGTACATTGAATTAGAAAAAATGTGGCAGATGTCCCATTTAAATTTGTTTTTTATGTAAAAGAATCAATTATGGTAACCAAATTAAGGATAAAAAAAATATGCTTCCGTCTTAGATGCAGAAATTTAAGCTGGGGAAAAATGAGTTGTAAAATTTATATTTTATCAAAAATAAAGTAGAAAAAATAAGCTTAAAAGACAATTATAATTCATTTGTTTATGAATTTATCCAACATATTAAACCTTTAGAGCTTCAATTATTTATTTAATATATTTATAAAGTACAAAAACGTTCGTAATGTGATTACATTTCAAAAAGGCTGAAATAGAATGTAGAAAATGTCAACGAATCGAAATTCAGTTGTAATATATATTTGTAGTCCATTATGTTCAATCCACGTTTCCCGAATGCTCAGAATTAAATTTATTTCAATAACTAACGCTTAAATTTATTATCCAATGCTTTCAACTTTCAATAATTCTATTTTCAAGTTAATTTAATATATTGTTTTTTTACTCATTAAATGTTACTCAAAAATTCTAGATTGGCTCACTCAAAACTTCTTAACATATAAGTAAATTAATAAATTAATTTATACGTAATTATATTAACACTCAGAATACTCATATTTAGCAAATTTTAATCAGCCTAACATACAATACGGTCGATACATGTTTAGAAATCATCTGTAGTTCGAAAATAATATATTTGACGCAATCTTAATAAAAGCCTTAGCAGAAAATAAACAGACAATTGTCTTTTTTTTCAAATTTTTATTGGATAATTTCAGGATAATTGTGTTCATCCACATAGGACATTGGAATCACACTGCCTACAGTATCTTTGATAATTAATGATGTCAGAAAATTTCCTAATTCCTGCTCTCAAAGAAAAACCGCAATAAAACAATCAGTTATCCAATTGTAATAATATTTTGTTGCTATATACATGCTATTAAACCCTGATAACCAGCAAATGAATAGCTAGAGGTCCAGACAATTGCAAATGACCATCTAGAGAATAAATAAATGATGAGAAAATCCATTTCTAAGGCTTGATAAAACAAATAAATTATGTTTTCTTACTTCAACTGCACCAAAGTTTTGTAAACGCTCTTATAAGTACTTTACACGCGTGACACAATTTTAGAGAGGACCCACAATTAATTTGCTAAATCAAAGAATCACGTAATATTTAGAACAAAGGGAAGTTTTCCATTCGACAATGTTAGTACGAATAGTTCAATGACGATAACATGTTAAGATATGGTTTCATACGAAAACGGTGCCGTTATCCGGTGGCCGCAATATTGCGGTAAATGGTACCACTAAAACTTAACTGTAAAGACTAATGATGTCATTTGCCGCCATTTTGCGGCCGACAAATACGCCTTTCTAGGAAACCGTAGCTTTAGAAAGGTAATGCCAGGATTCATCTGATCATCCTAGTATCTCATTATTCTAAACGTTTTTTTAAGAATTAGGAAATAAATCTAGCACAGGGTATCAACTAAATTTACAGATAAATGCTCAGCCAGACAATAGTTTATTTAAAACGCAAATGTAGATGATTGCCTTATGAAATAGTACTTAACATGCAACTGCATCTCTTTAATAAGGCATACAATTTATCTGAAATTTTATCTATTTTTTTTCATGTAAATATACATCATACATGCTCACTAATTTTCATTTTATTTAGATATCTTTGAAAAGTGGTGAATAAACAAATTTATTTCTTGAAATATTAAAAATATTTTTTTAACATTAGGTGCCTCATTTTGAAACTCAAATAAATAGATCTTCTGAGCAATTTACTATATTTAAAATATAGCTTTATTTCATAATTATAAATATCTTAGTATAAATAAAATTGAATCCCAGTGAGGATAATATTTTGTAGAAATAACTCAATTATATTAAATCTCTATATTGTTAAATTATCAAAGTAATCAATTTAATCATAATAATTTCAATTGATTTCCATAAATTGATATCAATTTTGTCCAGTAACGAAGTGAATTATGGAAGCTATTAAATTGTGCTTCTTTTATTCGATGACTATATATTATTAATCAAATATGAAACGTTGTGTTGATGTGATGAAATATCAGTAGCGATAACGATTATTCAGTAAAGTCCATTTAACATTTTTTTCAAAATTGATTTAATTTTTCTTTCGATGAGAATATCATAATTTACCATAGATAATTCATAATATAAAATTAGCTTCATTCATAGACCATCATTTGCTTTATTCGTACATTTCTCAATAAACACGATGGAAACTGGGTTTTACAAAATTATTACGTCTTTTCCATTAAGAAAGTAATAAAATTTTTCGATACTGTTGTTATTCCTGTTAGCTGTGTTTATTGAAACAATCTGTGATCAATTCCGTCGATGATACGGATATCTCTACTTTCATCTATACAATGTAGGTAATTCTGGGTTGTATTTCATTTTTATACTTTCCATTTTTCTGTGTAATATTTCAATTAATACTAATTTGTTTCATCCCTACTAATTTGTATGCATAACATTCATAAACTTCAGCGTATCTTAAAATGTAAATATAATAATAAGTGTTTAATAGTTAGAAGAATTTTTGAAAAAAAGCATATTCTTTAAAAAATGTTCTTTCATTACAAATCCCTTAATAAAAAGTACATATTTGCTTTATTATTCTTACATTTTCAAACTTCGTATGAAAACGAGCCAGAATAAGAAATTATATTTCTATGAAATATGCTTTTTTATAAATATTTAGCTAATAAATTACCAGAATTCCTAAAATTTTCTGAACATATATATATATATATATATCGATATTATTATTCAAATCCGTAAAACGTGCAAATTTAATATTTATCAAAGCCAAAAATTGAGTTGAAAGAGAAAAAAAAATTATCCAACCATTACTTTCAAGTTTTTATTTATTTTGAAACACCCACATACACAAAACTTCCATCTTGTTCCTTCCATCCTTATGAAGGTAATAACGTTTTTCATTACAAATGTTAGAAAAATACGAAAATATAAGTATACAACGGAAAGTTAATCGTTTCTGTATTTTAAAAGTCCTTAACACCGAAATACTTTTTAAAAAGTGCATAAAATCTAAGTGTAAATGCTAGTAAAACAAGATATATTTTTCTAGTGTCTATTGAGCCTTCGTTGCTTTTTACATTTCATGAACGTTTTAAGATTTCTTTCCTCAAATCTCTCCCGTTGTATGTAGGAGAAAAATGTTTTTAAATTTTTATTTCTCTTATCAACGGGTTAGACATCCACAAACATGATTTCTTTTCCTACAATTCGATTTCATTTTCTGCGTTACGAATAGCTTCACTTTAATCTAGTTTTTTTCCCGCGTTTTCGATATATATATATATATATATATATATATATATATATATATATATGTGTGTGTGTGTGTGTGTGTGTGTGTGTACTGATATAGTAAAAGTATTTTTGATAATGTTGGACGAAAACTTTTCCCTGTAAAACATAACCTCCCTTAACTGTTTTTTTCTTTCTTTTGTAGTATATGGATTGTTTATTCAACTTTTTCCACTTATACTTTTTTCATAATATTTATCTAAAATTTCAAAAAGTTATATAAAAATGGAAAAATAAAGATAAGAATACATTTTGATCATTTGTTTTAATTTTCGGTGGTATGTAAAATAAATAAATCTTATATTTAATAAATTTATAGATTTCAAATAAGTACGGAGTCAGATGAGATTAGTCAGTATTTGACAATAGAGTGATAGAGAATATTTTACGCTTTTAATGATGTGGTACTATATATAAAATAGTTATACAACAGTTATAAATAGTTATACAATTCTTTAAATAAATTATAAACATTTTAACGATAGAAAAATTATTTCTACAAAAGCTATTTTCAGAATTGTCATTTGTAAGCATCACTTTCCTCACTTTCTAAACAAAATCTATAGATATGATGCGACAAAAAGTACAAAATACTACTAGTAAGGTTTTAGGAACTCAAAAAGGAATACTACTAGTAAGGTTTTAGGAACTCAATTATCAACTCAAAAATTATATTTAAAAATACAGGACTTTGATACCATTTCTTCATAATTGAGAAATTCCTGTTAATTATTTCAGGTTCAGATTTTTATTTTTCAATAGACCAATTCCTAAAAGTGTACAAAGTTAGATAATCATATACCCCTTCAGGTGTTTATTTGATTACTTTTGACATACACATTAACAAAAAAAATCACCAAAGCCGTCACCATTTACAATAATGCATTTGCGTTATCATTCAATAAACCAAAAACTCATCGTGACTGAAATTGATATGGAAATTATGGTATCTGAAATTTTTTGACAAAAAAAATTGACATATCTTATACCTTTTATAAATAATGTTTCTTTGCTTGAATGAAAACCAATAAAAATCATATTTCTAGGTTGAGATATATTTATACTTATGTAACAATTTTTTTATGTAAAGAAAATCACATTTAAAAGCATAAATAATTATGTAGGAGGAATTAATAGTCAATAGCTATGTGTGTTTTTATATTTGTTTATATGGGTGTCAGTCGGAAAGGTCACTCTAATTAATGCTGTTATGAAGAAGAGTCAAATGGGATCCAGTAAAAGTTACCTGTTAGTGTAATATTATTTTATTAGATAGAAACCATATTTCTAGATTACACAAGGACAGAACAGGTTTATAGGTTACACACGGATAATTACAAACATAATTACAAACGATTATATACAATAAAGGGATTGAACGTTTGAGCATGCCCACATCTACCCTTCAATGGCCTAAACTGGGGTTTTTCTCCTCGTACCGCTTAATCACTAGAAGACCCTCGATTGCTTAAGGCAAGCAGCATACAATTCAGTTAATAAGAGTGGTTATACATATATATATATATATATATATATATTATATTCTTACCTTTAGATACATCTTAAATAAAAATTTGTAGAACACATTTAAACTTAAAAATTTGTAGAGTATTTATAAGTATAAACGTTATACACTCGGAACATATTTATAATAGGAAAAATTTAATTCAATGAAGTTTAATATTTTTTTAAATTTTACAATTCACATTTTCCATAATTTGTGAACAAAAATTGTGTTGTACTTGAAATCTATGAGAATTTATTGGAAAAAAAACTATGTTCATTGCACTAGAATTTGCATCATATTATAATGTGAAACTTTTCCGCACTATAGATAGAGTATTTTTGGATAAAAATGTTCCAATGTTCTGCAAAAAAAAAACATTTTGAGAAAATACAAATACAGATAATTTTTGCTATGGTGTAGCAAGGCTTTTTTTAAGAAAATATTTTTATATCTCAATTTCTCAAAGTTCCATTTATGACATTCTCATGAATAATGCATCTGTAGAATCAGAAAAATGCCCAGAATTTTTTAACAGAAAAATCAAATGTGTACAATTTAGAAGCATTTTAATATCTTAGCTGTCGTATATTTTTACTTCAAAGCATTCGAGTTTCATCATTTTGAAATAACAGTGCACTAAGTTTAGGTTTGACCTATTACTGTTGTAGTAAAAAAGATAATTTTCGTAAAAGAAAACCAATTATAATACGCCTTAGTAATATAGTTGATCCACTGAAAGGCTTACTGGACTAGGTATAAAAATTAAAATCTCTTAATATCGTTTCAAACGAGATATAGCAAGATATTCGACTTCGATTCACTAAGTGAGAGTCATCTAAACAAGATTCAAAAATACGAAGTCCTCACCATGTTGAATGAGGCTTCATAAAGAAATAGTAATTTCGGCATAAATTAAAAACGTAAATTAGATAATTACGGTTTTGTGCGTCAAATAAGCTATTCATTTTCGCTGAACGATTCCATTTGAAATGGGGATCATAATAATTTTAAACCTCATAGCATTTGAAAAAGTAAGTAAATAATGTTTCCCAACTTTTGAGAAGGAAAGACAATGCCTGAGTTCGTTTACAAAATTTTCTCTAATTTCTGGACTCAAATGGCATTTCAATTTCTGTTATTCATTCAGAGAATTTCATCAGGATAAATAGGATTGTTAAGAAGTATTGGAACACATCTTAAGATATAACAGATTTTAATAAAGTTTTCGTAGAAATGGTTGTTTTAGAAACAAAGCACGAAATGGAAAATATAAATTATTTACTCACATCATTGAAAGTGCATTTTACAGGGATGTTTATAATTACGTCTTTCATGCTGTACTACATACTTTGCGGCATTGATAAATTAATCTTTAAACCACTTTTATGTAAGGAAATATTTTTCGCACAAATGCAACCACCAAGGATGTTCGAAAGGCAAGATCAACTCATAGTCAACTGGAGCCTCGTAAATAAGATTTTCCATGTGTTTCCCAGTATGACGATATATGCATTTGTCAGTAGCATTATAATTTTGACTATTTCATTTTTATTTATATTGTTTATTATTTAACATATCTCTTATAACCCATACAATGCGAAAAAAAACCCGGTATTCTGAGAATTTGTCCCAGGAAAATCTGAAAGAGTCTTATTCTTTGAGTTTTGATTAATTATTCTAACATTAGAAAAGCTTGATAATCAGAATGTTGTAATCTGCTTAAGTTGAATATTTCAACAGATATTTCTTTTCTGGTCCTCTTATATTAAATTGAAAAAAATGTTAATGACAATATTGTGCTTAAAATTTGTCCAAAAACAAGCACCATTTCATTATTTTCTTATTTTTAAAGAAACACCACTCAATTTTTCTTTCGCCTGGTTATACTGTTACACGAGTAAATGTTATGAAATTCATTCAAATAAATTAAAAAAATTCTTATTAGTTTAATTGTCTACAGTAAAATCATAATAAAAAAGGGGAAGGGTGTATAAAATTATAGAATTCTTTAAAGATATACGGATATAGCTTATCGAGTATGAAACTATTTAAGAAATAATTAGTTTTAGAGAAATACTTACTTCCCAACCTATTTAGCTTGACTTGGCAATATTCAAAAAGTATTGAACCCAGTCGATTAGTTCAAGTTTTGCTTGGCTGAAGTGAAAATTCTAAAAATAGATATTGCTTAAAAGCAATTAGAATTATCATGATGTTCATGAGTCTGCATCTACAAAAACACAAGGCACTAAAGTTAAAGTTAGATGACTGTTTGCTTTCTCTGTTGATCCAAACAGTGCTGATAAAATAAAAAGGTGTCGCTCTCTGGATTGTTCGGAAAAATCTGGGTGAACTTGTTAATAAATCAATTGTGTTTCTGTCATCTCAGACAAACAGGGAGAAAACAACCAAGGCAATGGAATGAGAATTGGATCAGTGTGGTCTGTCAAAGTGTTTAATTTCCTTTCTAAATGTTCTTTGCAATTTTGTCTTCCTCGAATTCTGGGCCACAATATCATTTATTTATAAAAAGATATTTCTTTTGCAGAAAAATAAAAATGTTGATAAGTGGGGGATATAAGTAATCAATAATTATGTAAATGAGTTGTATCATCACAAATTCATATTATTAAATACATAATTTTTGTTGTCTTTGAGTTGGAATGTTCGACTTTATAATAATATATCAATGTTTAACAAAAAAAGAAGGCACATTAGTGATTTCTCGTACCTGCTACATTAAAATTTATACATAACTCTGCAATTTTTGTTGGTTCTAGTTATTTAGGGACTGAATGAAGAGAAATGCAAAATTTTAATAATTATATAAATAATGTTTTATTTTTTAAAATAAAAATATCACTGTTTGGGAATTACTGATTTCAATAACTTTGATAAGATCAATAACTTGATAGGATTAATAACTGATTTTTTCATAAGTTTTGAATGTGATAATTTTCATTCGTCATTTTTAAATTATTTGAATAATTTTAAGGTTACTCATTTTATTTTCATTGAAAGATATCACAGGAAACTGTACACAAACAATAATTTTCACTGAAAAGGGAACTATTATTGTTAAAACATATAGGATTTTGTAAGGGATATATAGTCATATGGCTCATGATTTCTTCTAAATAAAGATATTAGAAGGAAAATACAAGATATATACATATATATGTATATATATATATAAACAAAACTATATATATATATATTATATATATATATATATCATATATATAACTATAAATATATATATGTATAATATATATATATTTGTTTTGAATTTTGACAGCATACACACACAATATGTATTTAATATAATCATTTTAAAGAGTTGAATTAAGGTTACATAACAAAAGGGTAATCGAAGCCACATAAAGTAATTGATATCTTATTTTAAAATGTATAATTCTCGAAAAGCTCTCTAACCGGAATATCTTTTTGTATTGAAATGCATTTAAATTTATAATTAATTGATTGTAGTTAAGACAAGATACTTGAGTAAAATAATACCTCAATTTCAAAAAGGCCATAAAGTGATTTATATTTGGTATACAGAAGATTCATACGTTCCAAAATTATAGAAGAACATGAAAGAGAATCTTAAAAATATCAAGTAAACATTTCTTCGAAAAGTGATTTAAATATAAAAAGGGGGAAACATGTATAAAGTTTAATAAATAGACATTTGATGGAAAATCATCTTGAATTAATACAATAGAAGCTTAAGTGAATAACTTTCATTGAAGAAGAAAAGTATATATATATATATATATATATATATTAATTATGGAAAATAATTAAATTCTATATAGATAGTTTATGTTATCTGAAACTCCTATTCTTTCTTCAAAGAAATTTTGATTCGAAGCAACGACCTGTAGCAAATTTAGTCTTCTCATTTTTTACGACAAATGAGTAAATCTTTGGTTTGAATGATTTGAAAACACCATACTTTCGGATTGTGTGAGAAATACAAACATGAGGCTCGCATTGAATGTAAATACACCTCAAATAGATTCACTAAGCTGAAATTTTCTTTTGCGTGGTATGAGTAGAATTTAACATTAGAAAAGGCACTGATGGGTCTAAATGTTTCTGCTGATGCAACAGAATAGCAAATAATTTTTGTCAAGATATTATTCTCTATTTTCTATACTGTGACGTGAAGAAATAATCTTAAGAAAAAGAAAAATATATACTTTTATCATAAAATACTTTTATTTTTGATGTTCAAATCTCTCTTTTTCAGCTACATTGTACATATGGATATTTGTTTAAGCTTCACTTTGCACAAACTTTAGCAAATTGGGTCATATGTTTGCGTAAGCATCCGTAATGCTTCATCGTAGGTCTTACAATATTGGCGAAGAAATAGCATATATCTGATGCTTTGAAGTACCTCAAAGGAAAAGTTCATTATAGCCAGGTAAGGTGAAAGTGAAAGCCCTTTTTCGAAACCAACATACCGTATTAATAGCTTTCCGAATATCTCCATCAGGTCCAGCTACACTTGTAATGTCTTGTTTTAAGGTGCACCGCCATGATCATTCAAACATTCCAGATACACATTGAAACAACGTCAGGATTTCAGCAAAATCCTGCAGGAACTCTAATTTCCGTGTATTTGTTATCGTGCCTTGGAAAGATACTGGGCCGATCAATCCGTTATTGTAAATTCTACACCAAACATTAATCGAAAAATTTCATTTGATGTTGGTAGAACAAGTGCTGTTTTGCTGTGCCTAGTATTGGGTGTTCTATCTATTTTACGTTTCTTTCCAAGGTAAACTTGTCTCTTCCATCTACACTGCTGTTCCAATAACTGAAGGCGTATGATAATTTCTTCTCTGGTTGTATCTGCTGTCCTAACTCAGCTCGTATGCCTTATCGAGGCTGGTTAGTCATGTGGCTTGTCTCCCTTAAGCATTTCACATTATATAGAATGATTTTTCGTGAAGGAGACAGGTCTTCAAGGAAACGTAACCGATATACCCCTTTGCCTATTTTGCCTTGTACACACATTCATAGTTAAGTGGTAACATCTCACAGCATTCATTTTCATAAAACTTCTCTATTACAATGAGCTTTAACCTATAGAGACATCACTTTTATAGGTGTCTCAGGTGAATCATTATGAAGAATCCGTATTTGCATAATACACAAATTTCGTACAAGCACAAATTGTGCAGAGTTGATGCGTTTAGCGACAGGAATTTGCACGTTCTACATACTGTAAAGACAATTAATACAAGGATGCACCTAATGGGGTTAAAACCACAGACTTTTCAATTGGAAATTTCTCACTCGATGTACGCTCGTTTTGGACCAATAAAAAATCTTATGCACTTTCGTTTAAGTTTATCAACGAACAAATACATGCGCGTAGAACATTAATGCTTATGCATCAATGTTCAATAGGGGACTACTCGTACTAATTCGATGATGCACAAAAATGTGTAGTTCACTTATTCTCCCATCACGTACTAGTTTTGAGACTGCAACTCTAATTCCTCAGTTTTCTACTAATTTGTACTATAAGTGGTCTTATTTTGTAGCGCATAACCACTTTACTATACGTATACGTAATAGGTATGAAAAGAAATAAACAACGCATTGTAATGGAATTCATTTATTCTCAAGTAATTCAAGTAAAACAATTCTGACATGATTATACTTGTACGACGGAAATTCATAAAATTCTTGTGTAGAATATTAGTTTGACCAAGAACCGTGGGCATTTCAATTCGAAATTTGTTAGGGAATTCAACATTTGTCTATCCAGACCACAAGGATAAGCAAAAAATATAGAACTTCAAGCATTGTCTCTCGCATTCAGGTATAACCATGGAATTCTGCAGAATTTCAGGCATTACCATGGTCAAACTCGAATATTTAGTGATTCGAAACAGTGAAATCGACGAAAAGGTATTTATTATTATAAGAAAGACCGCACTGCATCAAATGTGAATATATCGGTCATCATGTATGAAAATATGGGTTCGGTCCAAAGTGAGCAGTTGATTGGTCAGATGAGAAATGCATCAAGTTGATGAGGGCTGATGATAAGTCTCAAGATTTGTGATTACCACTCGGCAAGGTTCTTTGCAAGCTGATGCTCTGAATCCATTTGTTGTTAGCCCTTTTTTACATGACAAGGTTTGAGTCCTTTGGAAAACCTGATCTAATCAATGACTGAAAATGGTCATATTCTGTTACTTAGAGATAATTTCCAGCCATTCATGGATTTCATGTACCTCAAAAAAGGATGACCATTGTCGGAAAGAAAATATGTCATGACACCTTACGAATATAAATTACGCCTGGTTTGAAGAACTTTCTATATTATTTTAACACATGATTTAGACGGCCAAGATCGTCAGACATGAATCCCATCAACATAAATGGGAAATGACAAAAAGCTCATTATCATCATGCACAAAATATCTAACATATAAAATATTTTCCCCAATTATTGAAGACTGTTAAAACTTTGCCGACAAAAGGATAACGTAAAATGTGTTATTAAGAGATTCCTCATGAATTATGGTACTTCAATATATATATATATATATATATATATATATATATGTGTGTGTGTGTGTGTGTGTGTGTGTGTGTGTGTGTGTGTGTGTGTGTGTATGTATGTATGTGTGTGTGTGTGTGTGCGTGTACGTTTGTACGAATAATTTTAATCTTTATACTGAATATTATTTTTTACTCTGTATTCTATAAAATCAAACATTTAATCAATTTAGTAAATTTGGCAGGTTAATATAGTATACAATTGTCATTTTAAGGGGACTCGGTACCCTTGAAACATTTTTTTTTAATAATGCATTCAAAACTTTGGTTTTAGCAAGCTTTGAAGTGTTTCTATTCAAGAGAATGATTTTATGTGAAAATTTGAATACATTGTTAACACAATTTTAAAAATTTAAATGTTTTTAAAAAAATTTGAAACGTTAGTAAAACCTACTACTCCTTTATTTATTAATTTTTTACTATGAAATTTTTTTATAATATTCTCAAGGATACTTTAATGAAATTTAGGGATCGATTTTGTAATAACTTATTAAGTTTTGGAGAAAAAAAATAAAATGTTGGTCGGCATGTTAAAATTCAGCAAAAACACAGATAATATCTCTTACATTATTATTTTTTTTTAAAAAAAAGTATACATTTCTCGGCAAAATGGATTCCTAATTTTGTTACATGTATTATATATAACACACAGAAAAAAATGGAAGTGATTGATTAATATTTGTGGAAGGAGTAGCATTTTAAATACAATGATGTATCGAAAATACCCAAACTGAGTAAAAAACCTTTTAAAGTTTATAACTCTGAAAAAATAAATATTATATACTTCAATTAACTTAAAATACCCTTTTATATCATAAGCTAAATGTTTTTCTTTGAAATAATAGCATTTTCACAAAATTTTATCAGATATTTTTAATAACTGATAATATTTTTCAAGGTATTAATTACAATTAACGAACATGAAAAATGAAGAAAAATGAAAAACAATAATAAATGCAACCATTTTTTAAATTTTCTTACTTCATATATCACCCATATTATATTTATATTAAATTATATAATAAATAAAAACACAAATTATGAAAAAAAAATTAATTATATTAATTGCTTAATTTAAATATTATACATGCATATTTTATAATGAAAAAAAATATGAGAGAGATTTATTATTTGCACCTCAAAAGTATCCTGGTCTATATAAAACACTTTCCTTTTTTTTATCATTAATGCTTCGCTTTTTAAAACTGCTTTTTTCTACTAGTTTATGTGCACACTGATATTTATTGTTTCATTCTTAACAATTTTTTTCGCAATTCCTGTATTACACTAAGATCATGCGTGCATTTTCGAAAAGGTATGCACAAACCTTTTTGTGTCTTTTTGACACTTCGTCATTTTAATATGGCTTTCTGATAATAAGAAGTTAATTTCTTTATGGTAGGTTCTTTCAAAGATGCATAACCTTTCCCACCTAATGAGATGCCTCGAGCTCTCGATTCCTTCACAGTATTCCGTAAAGCAGTACCTAACCTTTTAATCATATGGTTTATGCATTCCTCTTTTCTTATTTTGACATTAATTATTCCCAAAGATATTTCTTTCAGATAAGTAATTGAAAAATTTACAATCTTAGTCAGACAATAATGTAGAATATCAAAATCCCAATGATTGCGATATTTCCCACAGTATCAATGCTGCCTTCGTTTTCATCGAACCTGATGAACCGGTGTGATTGATATCGCATTCATCTTTATGTTCTTCAAACCACATATCATATTCTGCACTTGACTTTCTAAGTTCCCTTTTTGCTACGTAACAATGTCGACATACTTTGCACATAACTTCAAAGTCAATGACATAGCCAGTAAGTATATCGATGACACAACCAAAAGCCAATTAAAGATGTATGGCCTCGTGTCATCCAAATACTATCGAAAGAAACATGTTGACAAATGGGACATCAGCAGGTACTTCATATGCATTTCGTACTTCCGTATGTACTTCTTTTAGTATAGTCTTTGCAGCAATACCATAGGCTTTGTGAAGAAATTTAGTACATTTGGTGTATGTCCTCGATGAAAAAGGCAAGATATTTATGGAGATACAAAATTTCTTGATGGCTGAATTACCTTTCTCCATGTTGCAGAATGCTTGTGTAATACATAAACTGATAGCAGGAACTGTATTTGTTTGCCTTTCATTCGATATTTCTACAGCACAAAAGCACAAGAACTTTTTTGTCAAATTAAATGTACATCATTTTGTCAAACAGTTTGCTGGATTATAGAAAGAATACATATAAATTTCCAGTATCGAAACAATCAGTCTTTTCAACATTTAATAACTGTTCAATTCTGATAGTAGGAACAGCAAATTTTTCTTATGTAGAATCAGCTTTATTATCAGCATCACTACTACAATGTTTACTGTGCATTTGAATGACTACCCCGTTTTACGCGAGGCATTTTTTTATATTCAATCCTCAAAAAAATAAACAGCAAAAACTTCAACAGAAGCAATAATAAAAGAAAGTCTTGATAAAAACTCCTTTTTTTTTCCCACAATATAAAGCGTCAAACCTTTTTTTTCTCAATATAAAACTTCCTTATAATTAGCTCGTTATCTACACTACAATCAAAACACGATATATCAACAACAAATCGCTTGTAATGAAAGTTGTAGTCACAAGAAAGAACGCTAAAATGTTACAGTTATGATTAAAATGAAATAAAATTAATTTTAGAAAGATATAGATAAAAAAATAAAATAAAATTACTGACATCTCTAAAAAAAGGGGCATGGTCAAGTCACAAATCTTTTTGTTTATATTTCTCAGTTTCATTTTTTATCAACTTTCTCATGCTCGTACATACAAAAGTAATATATCAATCGAAAGATAATAAATTCAGAGAATATTTCTAAATAAAAATAAAAAAAATCCATTTTTTGGCCACTTTTGGGGTACCGAATCCCCTTAAATATTACAAAGCTTAAAAATAACTGTAAATTAACATAAAAAAATTATTGTAACTCTGTGTGACATACTATTAGCACTTTTATTTGTAAATTGATAATTTTAATTTAAATAAAATTGATTTTATTTCCATTTTTTTTTCACTTAATTTCCATAATGTAATTATTTTTTTCGAAATTAGGTTTTATCTCTTAATATTTCAGTTTTAGCAAAATTGTTATAAAATTATATGCTATACGTTTGAATCCTTATGATATTTAAATTTTTGATCTAATTATAGTTTTTATTTTTTTTTTATTTTGAATTACCTGTCTTATTTTTCTTTGCTTACATATTATGTTGCAGTAATTTTCTTTCTTCCGATGAAATAATAGTATATATATATATATATATATATATACATTTTAATTTTATAACTTAAACATATGTTAATTTGTTTTTGTATCGATTAATTGCTTATAGCTGAATTATACATTTGGTTATTATGTTCATTTTTATATTATAAAGAGTAATTCAAAAGGAATCATCAGATTTCAAAATGCTTTATTTTTAAAAATGAATGACATTGAATGATAAGGAACACAGAAATTAATTGAAAAAAAAATAATAGAAGTCTTTTTTTACAATTGTTCGATACAACTTTCTTTAGTTACACATGTAATGTTAATTAGATGTATGAATGTCTCACCAACATTTTGTAAATTATCTGTGGTAATTGATTGAACGGTAGCAGAAATCCGTTGTATAATTCAAATATATTTATTGGTAATGGTGGTGCATTCCCATTATGTTTTTCAAATTCCCAAAGGAAAAGGAATGGGACATTTGGTCCTTGTTATATATAATTAAAATCTTACTCTTATTAATAATTCAAAAATATTTCCCTTTTTCGCTATCTTTCTTTTTTAGAATAGAGAAATAAAGTTAAAATAATTTGGTAATTATTTTTGAAAGAGAAGTGCTTCGCTCTAAGTAACGGAATGTTTAATATTATTTAGCGTTTAATAAATATGTAAATTAAATATCAAATATTTACCCTAATAAATGTACTGAAGACTTTTTAACGAATAATTCTAAGTTCTTTATTATTATTGATCATGACGTAAAAGTGTAATGGATCATAATATAAATCTTATCTATATGAAATATATTTTTGAAGTAAGAAATTGTAGGGCAATTATATGAAATTCTTTTCCTTTATCTAGTGTCTAGTTACCCTGTATATACTTAGTTATGAAATAATACTAGTCAGAAATATTTACGAAGAAATCTGATTTGAAAAATTGTATTGATTCAATATATGATATTATTTTTCAAATATAAAATTCATTATAATGATAGCAGCTTTCAAGTCTTAAAAACACTTTTAAGAAATTAAAGAATTTTTTTATGATATATATATGGAGAAAACAATGAAGAGGAAAAAAAAAAACTGTGATTATGAAATATCTTTTAAAGAAAAAAACTACTGCGTTGCCGAAAAAATTTCGATGTAATTTTGAAAAAAATTTCTCCATTTAACTCCAAAAAAGATTCGCTCTATTCGAAAGAAGTTCGCTTCTCAGACACAGATTCCATAGTTTTTGTTTCTCTTTTGCAGCTAACCAAAAAATGGTTATTATTGTAGCAAGAATAGCATTTGTGTTTGGGCAGTTGGAGACAACTATTGTCAAAACATTTCACTCCTTTGTTCAGTTAGTTCATTTATTTACATGTAATTAGGTGATAGGGGAACCAAAGCCAGTCAAATATGAAATTAAATTACTTAATGTTTCTTAGAAATAAATGAATTTATGCTGAAATGTGTGAAATTCAATTGAAATCTGTGAATAATGTGACAAATCAAAGAATTGTGTGCTTTTTTTGTATTTTTCATAAATAATTTTAACATGAAGAAAATAATTGATTTACCTGACTTTCGTGTCAAAGGTCTTTTTCTCAGTAAATTTATAATCTCATCCCACGATCCTTATACACATACATATAACACACACACACACACACACATATATATATATAAACACTCATCAGAGCGCTCTATTCCTGTGGAACTAGCGTAGAAAAACGACTAGACGCTGGTGAAAAAGCGTGGTGGAAGGACGCGGCTGGGAAACCACAAGGACCAGGCTTGAAAAATCTTGGAATATAAAGACAGACAAGGGAAATCCAGGAGGCTAGAAAGATTGTCGGCGATGCCATGTGAGAAAGAGATATTTATTCTGTTAAGCACAAGGGTGCTGTAAACATTTTGTAGTATCCACGAATATAATTGTTTTGTGAATAGTATATGTTAAGCCGTCCTTTGTGAATAATCAAGTTATCATCATTATTCATACCCTTAGAACATTGACCGTCTATCATCAATTTCCAAAACTCATATGATTATATATATATATATATATATATATATATATATTCACTTCCTTAATTTAAATTGTTCGTATTCAAAAGGATGTTTCATTATATATTTCTTCAGTCCTTACATCTATGTTCATATGCTGCTTTTAAATTTATTTTTAATAAAACGACATTATTTATTAGAAAAGACAGGAATTTCTGTCTGCAGGAGCATTGTATATTGAAACTTGTCATCAGGTGCAACATGTCAGTCAAATAGACTAAGAAATTTCACTTTCGAAGGAAAAGAGTAAGGTCATGTCAAATTCCTCTGACATGTCCACTGAAAGATATTTTATTTAAGCAGAAATATAGAACTCTATTACTCAACTCAGAGAGACTGACAGTATATTTCAATTTGTAGGCCTTTTTTGCAGATTTTTATGAGAATGAATTTTATGTAAAGATACTTCCAGGGAAAAAAGTTAAGTGTTTCCGAACTTATTGTAGAACAAATAGTAGGATTTAATATTATTTATGGTTACATACTTTACTAAGGCTAGTGATTTTTGTAATAGAATTTTATATTCCTGCATATATTTCTTTTACAAAATTATAAAAGGAAATTGCAGTTAATGATTGAGAAAACATGATGAAACTATATTCGAATCATATTATATTTAGTTTTTATCAAAATGTATTATTAAATATACTCAATGTTAAAGTATTAAGAAACTTTTAATTTTTTTCATGATATAATTTAATAAAATCATCAAAACAATATACGTAATTTAATAGTATAATAATTTAAAATACAATATGAAAACTTGCCGTTCCTAAAAATTCTTATCGAAATGTATTTGTGCATAAATAGGCTCTTCAGCACCACCATCTTGGACAAGAGAATTAATCCTATATCTTATGGTTTGGTTAATTTAAATTTGAGCTACGTGTAAATTAACTTATATTTATTCAGTGTCAATATGTATAAAACTATTTGAAAATATCTTACAAATTTAGCTAATATTTTTTTAATATTTAAGGTTTTTAGCACACGTTGTTGTATGAGATATGTGAAGTGAAGAGTTTGAGAAGCATACCTTTAGAAATTTATAGCATCTACTGCTCTACTGTTTAACATAATATTGTAATTTAGAGATTTATAGAGATCAACGGTTTGTGCAAAATGTCCTTCTGTAAGGTGACAATAAAATCTAACTGGTACATAAATGTGTTCAAAACGATCCAGTTTTAATGAGATTTCAAGATACAGACATAATTTGGGCTAAATTTCAACAGAAAAAGGCTGCATGAAATACAAATACTCGTAACTGCAACAAATTTGAGACAAAAATTCTATTGTTTTGATCACTGCTCAGATTCCGGTGCATGATGATTCATTCATGTCCCATAAACGGCGAGAAATGAACGATGTAGCAATAAAATTTTGATTTGGCATCAAATATCTACTAAATAAAAAATTCCCTATGATAATAAAATTGTAATAATCGATAAAGAAGTTGTATGTATGATCACAACACAATGGTCATTACAAATTGTACTATTAAAGACTTCTGTCTTCAAAAAAAAAATAATAATTCTTTTTATTTTAATTCCCCTGATATATGTTATTAATTGCCTTCCGTTTGCTTTTCAAATAATACACCTTCGTTAAAGATAAATAATGCATTTATATTTCAGAATTAATTTATTTGGAAAATAAACTGAACATATAATAATACTATCCCTTTTTATGTAAACAATATTAAGAGATCTAATGTTTTTATATAATTTTCAAATATAAGGATGGATAATCTTAAAAAGAGGTCATTCGTCTTTTATCATGTTAATAATTGTTATATGACGTATAAAAACGTAGGATGCTTATTTATTCAGGTAAATCTAATAATGAAAAGGACCAAGAACACTTTGCAAATTTAAGATATTCTGAAGATCTTTCCATGTATTCGTTGAATTTGACAGAGTGAAAACAGTTTGGATGCTTTAACTAATAACACCAAAATATTTCCTTTGTAATTTATTAAAATATTCTATTATGATTGATTGGCAGCATGTTTAAAATATTTTTGTGATGCTTACTTCAAATTTTGAATGAAAAAATCACTGAAATCACATCTGACTCCTTGGTTTCGATTTCACAATTGTTTGACTGTACCAAATAAAAACTGAATTAAATTAGGGAAACATTACACAATATTTTGGAAAAACTGTATTATTATTGAAAATGAAAACCTAAAAGATTATTAAAAACTTTATTTTGTAACAACTAAAAATATGCTTAAAAACTATCAGTTCTGGGATTTTATAAATAAACTGTTCCAATCTCACAGCATTTTATTCTGCTGAAAAAATCTTAAGTTTTAAAAACACAACCTGTCAAAAACCTAACAGTACGTTTTGTCTTTTTGAAGAATCTTTTAGTAAAGCAATGCTACAAAAACAAAAACGATGAAAAATTCAATTTTCGATGAAATTGAATGTGGGATTAGTTATCCTCGATGCATTCCTATTTTTTTCTTTCTTAAAGAAAACTAAAAATGTGATCTTTTTTTTACACCGGAAACATGGAAGACTTTTTTTCTCTCTTTTTTTTTCTACTAAAGAGAAGCAGGGGGTGATTTTGTTTTGACAGGTGAAGATATCAGATTTTACTCACAGTTAAAGTTTTTTCATTTAATATATATTATTTGTAATTACCGTGAAGTATAGCCTGTATTAGGCCTTTTTTACTCTATTGCTAAATTTTATATTTTTTTATGTTTCAATCATTAGTGTGGCAAGAGCAAAAATTATTCATTTTTGAAAAGTGGATCATTGGGTTTCATTTAAGATTAAAAAGTAAAGAATGAATTTTTTTTCGCTTTGTTGATGTTCTCTTCTTGCAGTTATTTTATATTAGAAACCTGTTTCTAAATTCCGTTGAGAATGTATAGAAATATTTAGTTTGGTCCACTTAAGGAAACGATCTCCAAATAGAAAAAATAGAATTTAAATTAGTGAAATTAAACACTTTTAAACTTATTTCCCATACTAGTTGACTCACTGGTAACTGTATTATTTGATATAATTCTGTGTCATGGTGGTTAATCGAAGTATAGAAGTCATTTTTCCTTATTTCCACAAAATTATGTTGTTCATAGTTCTACCGTATTTCTTATTTCTGTTGAATAAATTAGAAGTTTTCATGGTAAAATTGCTTTGCACTCTGTAAATTTTTAGTTTTGCTTCAGTATATAATTTTTATTGCATTTAAATAATTTTCATGAAAATGATTACCAAAAATTCTATTATCATCAAACTTCTTATAGATTTGAAATTTTATCGGTCACTGTGTACATAGTTTAATTCAATTTTCATTTTTCTAACATTTTACTTCTGTAAGTTTCCTTTTCTTCATATTTCTATTGTTGAATTTATTTATTTTCTTCTATTTTCTTGATTTATATAACTTTGAATGATAATGTTACTGATGCTGTGATGGTTGGATCCGTAAAACTAGTGTGAACTTATATTTTCCTCCAAAACAGTAATAAAGTACATTAACTCTACTTCTGTATAACTATAATTCATTTCCTTTGAATATTTGCCGTTTTACGTTGTTTGATAGTAAAATTAATTTTGGCTACTTTTGTATTGAATTACTATTATTTGTTTAGTAGTATTTAAAGATGATTTTATGTATGTAAAACAAATTATATATGCAATATAATTTATATAATTACAATAATATGTAAAAAAATTTAATTTATGTAAGTTAAATATTCAAAACTGTTTACGTACTAAACTTTGTTCAATATTTTTTTCTAAATCACTTTTTTAAGATAAGAGCAAATGCATTGTTAAGCTGTGAGAAAAGAGATCACGAAAAAAATGAGTAAGTTGAACATCACCATTACTGAATCCCTTAGGTCAATCTATGAAAACGTTATCCCTTATTTCTGAAGAGCCATTTGTGTGTTTTGTATAAACATCTGAGATTGTTTTATTCTGAAAGCGAAACTGTACTGAGTGCTTTCTGATTCTGTAAACTATTATTTTTTACATAAGTAGATAACTAATTTTAGTCTGAACTAATTCATCTGAGACCTATAGAAGATTTATTGGAATATTATTGCTTACTGTATATAATTCTTTTCCTCAAGAGGGATGTACCTCAATGTATTGGTCTCTTGAAAAGAACATTTCTGTTTCTATTGCAGGAGAATATATGTCACGTTTGCAGTATAAAAATATGACGCAGAATTTGCATTCAGCTGACAATAGTCAAAATGACAACATTAATAAATTATACAAAATGTGCATGCGTATGTGAGACCGAATATCTAAATTTACTAAATTGAAAACTCCATATTTTTGGTGTATTCTTCACGACCTGAGTATAGAAGAGCAAAAGATTCCTTATTGAGGCAAACGTTCGGCAAAGATGTTTTTAAAATGAAAACCAATAAGATTTGATTACAAAGTATCTCTTTAGAGTCATCTGATTGATATGTATTTAATTTTGATATTTATTTAGGTAAGTAGGCAGATCTACAATTATCAGAATATGAATAATTTGGTCTTAGTGGAAGTGTGGTTTTAAATTTGCTTAGTCGTTGTTGAATCTCTCGAAAACTCAATCTATTTACTTTGATAACTTTCTTACTTCTCTTCATTATTTTTGTCATCTAAAAAATAAAGGTTTTGGTACCACAGGCTCAATCCGAGATTACCAGATACAAAAGACCCATTAGAAACGGAGAAATGAATTTGAAAAATAGACAAATGTTATTATGGTTTCCAATATGTAGCGAATAACAAAATAATTTTCGTTCGATGGAATAACAACTCTAATGTAACTTTTGATTCAACATTTAGAAAAATTGGACTCGTAAAACGTTATTTTAGAACTCAGAAGAAAAAGGGGGTTATATCTTAACCTTATGTAATTAAACAGAACAACTCTAAAATAAGAATAGTTGATTTGTGCTACAATCTAGTATCTAATTATACGATAAGAGTTCGTGGCAAAAAAGGATTGTAGCTAATATTTACTAACTATAATTATGTGTATTTGGTAAGTGAATAGAAAATTTCACGCCTGTCTATTATTGGAAACAATAACCCTCTTTTAGATTTCAGACGTGATGTGGCATTATTCATTTTTGCAAACACCAGTTGAGAATAGAGGGTTAGCCCAAAATAGATCAGCAGTAGAAATAACTCATATATTAAGGATTTCTAAGTCATTAGGAGCATTTAGTGGATATTTTATCATAAGTACGGGGATAAAAGAAGACATCGTTGAAAAAATTCCTCAACCAAATTGTTTATAGTTGCAAAGCGTGTAAAGTAGATTTACATAATAACTGTAATGCAGCTTTTCATGCTTGCATGTTTCTAATATAATAATTATATATTATATTTGAAATATTTTGTAAAACAATTATATTTTAAATTTTTATATTAAATTAGATGAAAAGTGATATGTAGATTTCTAAAACGTTACACAGCTCACAGTGACCCTTTCCTCCACTCAAAGAAATGTACTTCCTAATACAATCATACTCAATTTGTATTGCAATTTCGCTGATGTTGTGTGAAACCAAACACTCTTATTTTTCAACAAGTAATAGCATTTTTTCCGATTTTTATTGTACATTTATGTTTTACATGCTTAATTTAGTAAATAATAATATATATTTGTGTTGAAAAAGACATTCATTGTAGTTTTGGTTGATAATAAGTTAATTTCAGATATTAGATAACTTACACACACACACACACACACACACACACATGTAATTTTTAATATTATGTGAGTAGAAGATTCGAAAAATAAAATATTTTTATTTTGAATTAATTATTATTGATTGGAGTAAATGAACAAATGTTCATTTACTCCAATCAATAATCATTAATTCAAAATAAATAGGAACAACGGTAATATAGGAACAACGTAAAATAGGAGCAACGTTAATTGTTCCTATTTTACTGCATTTAAATATAATAAATAAGTATGTATTTACACTAATATATTTAGCTTATATATGATATATGATTTATTTGCTGATTCGACTCATATAACAAACGAATTTACTTCATATTTTTCTAATAATTTATGTAAATATTCATGTTAAATAATTTGATATTCAATATGATTTATATTGTTTTAAAATATTCATTTATTGTGCTTGTGTAATACTCAAAGAAACATTACATATTTTCACACAACAGTTAATTTTACAAAAAATTAAAGTTTATTTTTAGAATTATACTTTCTATGTCCAATGAATTATTTAAAAATGGTTTTAAATGCTAAGAATTGTTAATGAGGAAATATTGAGCTCGTTATTATTATTCAATCTTCATAAATTTTCTAAAAATCTTATTTTGCGTGTCAAACAAAAACAGCAAAATGAAATGGAAAATTTTATCAATAGTTTTATGTACATTTTTGAAAAATGAATTGGAGTTATGTTATATATATATATATATATGTGCGTGTGTGTGTGTGCGTGTGTGTGTATTACAAGAAGATATCAATTCATAAATTCATTTGTAAATTATTCAATTCTGTTGAAGCATATAAAATATTTCCATTCCAAAATCATTCATCCAAGAAAACTTTCTGGAAATTCAATAAATTAACTTAATAATCAGCTCTCTGTCTTTTGAAAGATTTTAATTTGTCTGAAGAACATTTCAGAAATTAGAAATTTTAGAAGCGAAAACTAGTTCTGTATGGGTTTTTGGTTTCTTTTGAATTCCAAGCTGCTCAAAAGTTCCATTTCGAAGTAGAATTAAATACAGTTAACACACATTAGAACAATTAATCTCGTGTCAGTTCGAGTGGAAGAAGGATTTGTTAATTTTTGACAAAGGTTTCCAATTGCTGCGAATTACGGAAAACTCAATAAAGCGTCCACAATTATTGAATATTCCGTTAGTGCCAGTAATTGAATTCCCTGCTTTCTGCAATTTAAATAATGTTCCTTACCACCAGTTAATCAATTAATCTTTGCGAGCGTATGAAGTGCTGGCTGCATTGCAATTGTGAGATTAATAATATTTTACAGTTTAAATATATAACTTATATTAATCCCAAAGAAGTTTGACTGCATATGCCTAGTTAGGAAATCCAAATATGAGTTATAGCTGTTTATTATTTTGAAACTGATGTTCCAAGTGAGTTACCATAAATGATTAAATTTATAAGATTCATTTTCATTTATTGTTAATGTTTTATTTCTTTGTTTAGTTGGACACTGTCATAACAAACTGACAAGTGTTAATTTAATGTTGATTTATTAACCAGTTGATTGCTTCATAAGCTTTTGCAAAAACGTTTTAATCCATTTATTATAATTGATCATTTTTTGCTGAGAAGAAATCTTTCCATGAGCTAAAATTACAATGGAACATTAATTATATTAAAATCAATGATTATAATAAAATATCGAGGTACAAAAAATGTCTGATTACTTTGATTGATAATAATCAATACATAAATAATTGTTAATAAGAAATCGTAAATAATCTATTGGGTGTATTATATACTAATGACGCCTTTAAACTTTTATTGTGTTATGAATTTCAAGTGCAAATAACTGATTTAAGTTGTTTAAATGTTAATATCATTGGGGATACTGGATATCATCAATAAGAACATAAATATGATATATGGGAAGTATTTTTAATAAATCAAAACTCTAATTCCATTTCATGATATTATAAATATTTATCAAAAATAGAAATGCAAAAGCTAATTTCATACCATTGGCTTAAAAAAATGTGAAGAGTTTTCTAATACAAGTTCATATAGGACACCCAGAAATGTCCACGGTAACCAACTAGTCATAGTCGCGGACTTGTGATTGGCGTTGCTTACATCGAGTCCTGGGTTCAGGTCCGCCGTGTATCGGAGCGAGTTAAATCATTTGAAGTCTCGAGTCCTTTAATTGATATGATGTGGAAGTTTGGATTGTGAGTTGCCAATTCAGGTTTCGTCCTTATTACTTGACCTAGGTTCAAAATTCCAAGGTACCATATCAATAGTCCTGATGTTGGTTGACAGTGCGATGATAATAAACATTCACAATCGGATCACATCAGAGGACACCCTGAAATCTTTCCACAAACTTCCAGTAAGAACACGGTTTCTTATTAAATGTAACTTATTATTACAAAATGAGTTCAACTAATTATCAAATCCGAAATATTTTTAAAACTTTGCTATTGAGTTTGCATAGCAGCATTACAGATTGATACCTTATATGAATATATAAGTTGTCCGAAAGTTTTTTTTTCAGGCAGATCTAGCAGTTATTTTCTTTTTGAAAACTCAAAATAAGAAAATATGTTTCTTATACTCAGATTCAATAGCAGTCCAACATTTTTAACGACATTTCTGTTTTTTAATTTGTGTGAGTGTGAGTAAAACCCTTTAAACTTCCAATCCATAAATATATCTTTATTCAATACATTTCAGTACATAAATTGATACAATATGCATTGAAATGAATGCTGTGTTTATGAATTAGGCTGGAAGTATTGTTCCAGGTTACAAAAACCCATTACCATACAGAAAAGCAAAAAGAAAAACAGTAACAGTTTAAAACTATATAAATATGTGTACTTGGATATGTGTGTATATTTGGAACTCTAATAACTTTTAGAGGTATTAAAAGCAAAACTATTAGTGTTGATTGAAACAATATTTTGATTCAAAATTAGATTAAAAAATTACGTTATACATTAAATTATTTTTTGGTTAAGTAGCAAACACTACATTTCATTGATTTTACAATATTCTTCTTAAGCTGTTGCGATAGTAATAAAATAACTATATCTCTCATAACCATGAAAAAGATTTATTTCTCTATTCAAATCAATTCCCGAAAGAAATCTTTTTTTTTTTTATTTTCATTGTGTGCATGTGTGTAATTATAAGCATTTTACAACCAAGCTGCAACACTCACTAGATCCAAATTCTTCTCTTGAAAGATCTGTTACCAACCGCAATTGCTTCTAAGTTGAGCACCTGAAGTAGATGCATACCATAAATCCAGAATAAATTAAGCCTAACCGAAGAGTGGCTTACCTGAAAGGCTATCCATCGCCTTTCTGACACGCTAAGGAGACCAGGGAGAATTTTCGGAGTTCAGAACATTTATAATCGCACTTCACAGCTAAGCTCTGAGCTTAAAGCTCCTGAGATTTAGGGAAGTAGACGGTAACTGTTTAGTTGTAATGTCCCGGATTCAAGTTGGAATTGAGAATAATGGTTGCATCCTATGATAGGCGTATATGCAGAAATCATGAGCTGAATTAAAAAACACAAACAATTTTTTTTTATTTTTCATGAAGTGAATATTTTGGTTTCGAAAGAGATAATTTACTTTTCCTTTTACAAGTTCCTGTTAAAATGTATGAAAAAAAATAATTTTTTTTATTGGTAAGGAGAGTGTTAATGTGCCAAACGGTATAGATAATACCTTATAACTTCTATAAATATTATGAAACTAAAACTACTTTCATATGTCATACGAAAGTGTTTATATTTTTTTCTATGTACACACATATAAAATGGAATATGAACGAATACATATTATTATAAAACACAAATAAAACTGTAGCAGATAATTTAAGATAATTTAGCTGAAGTGTGATTATATGTGATAAATCTACATTTCTGAAATAATTTCATAATTAAATAAAAAATGTATTAGAATTAAACATATGGATAAAATAGGCAATGCATATAAAAGTATTTTTAGTGTTAAATACATAAACTATAAAAGTTAATATTTTAGAAATTATAATATCAATAAATGTAATGAAATGTTGCATCGTTTAATAACTTTTTAATAAATTAATGAATCAATGCACTTTCTAATAATTTATTAATTCAGAATGAATGTCGACCATTATTGAAACTTTCAAGTTGTAATAGGAGATATATTAATTCTGAAAGAGAACAATTTTTTTTTGATTTTCTCTTTATATTTATAATTCAATTTAACATTTTCTTTACTTTCGTCTAAAACTCAGTAATTTATTTATCAAAACCTTCTTTCAAGTTTTCTTCAGTAAGAATGTAAGACTACCAAAAAAAATTAAATATAAAATCAACTTAAAAGTAATCGCTTCAACTTCTGACCTAAATTTAATCCAAGCAATATTTTTATGAACTTATCTCACGAGGCGAATATGATGGTAAGAAAATATACACTCTTTTTGGATGTTTTTGAGTTGCTTCTTATATTTCGTTAAAATTGGGAACTATAAAATAGAAATCGCTCACGTTGCAAGTTTCAGAAAAGTATATTTATCTTCTTTCCCTCATAGTTATTTTAGATATCTACAAAAGCAATTTTTTGTCTTTAATTTAATTTCATCTTCCCCGAAGTTAATTTCTTTATTTCTGTATTACATTTTATCATGAATTAGATGTATCTTTTTCAGTGTAAAAATAATTTTTTGGCAAAATGTGCGAAAAGTAATACACAACATTCTCAGTTACATAGCAAAATAAATAATTAAATTTTCCTTTTCTTTATTTTTCTTAAATGTTGATTACCTGTTTTGTATTTTTCACAAACCTAAAGTTTTAAGCAAGTTTTAATGAAAAAAAACAACAACTATATTTGGTAATTCAATATTTAGTATATATAGAGAGAGATGTGCTAGAATAGTATTTAATATATCTAGTATTAAAATTCACTATTCTGTCAAAATATCGAATAAAATTCCAATAAACGTGCTAATGATAAATGACACCAAAATGAGACTTCAACATTAAATTAGCATTAATACATTCTAAACTGTCATTTTCTCTATCCTGTGTCATCCATTCTATTATGTATTCCACTAAAGGGCATCTTCTGTATGATAAGACCTGCTGAAATTTAAAATAAATCTCTCCTCTAAATATTCTAATAATGTAATGAAAAATTATGTAAAATTAGTTTTAATCCCATTCATTGTGTTTGCATCTTATAAAAAACTGATATAAAAGATACTAGATTTTCTTTTTTAATTTCAGATATTTTATTTGAGATTATAAATATCTTATTAATGCCAATTAATAATTTTACATATTTTCTGTATGTATATGAATTTTGTGACAGTTCTTCTAAGGTATATAAAAGCCCGTTTAAAATTATGAGCAAAAAAATAGTCAAACTTTCCACAGTAAAATATGTTAACATATTTAATCAAGTTAATGATAATTAATAAGTGTGCTTCATTAAGATATAACTATCAACTCACCTGAATATTTATTTCCTATTTTTATAGATTGTGATACTAAAAAGAACAGGAATTACTGAAATGTATAAAATAAATCAGATGTCAATTGCTTAAAATATGTAGTCCGATATTTTCCAGACCCTGGAGGGATATGAACTAAGTATTAACATTAAATATGAACTTAGAAGGCACGTATGTTTCTAGGATCAATGCAGATAATTTTAATAAATATTTGCGAGAAATTAGAAACGTGAGCTACCTCAATTGATCTTTCTCAATTGATTATGCTACTTCGTTAATAGGTATTATTTAATAAAAACTCTTAATAATATTTTTAATTATGGTATATATGCAGATTTGATTTTGTGCATATCATTTTGTTCCATTTTATGCTTCAAATGCATGCATATTTAAACTCTTGGAAACACATTATATTCCTCACATTTAGTTTTTATTATTAATAAGATCTTAAAATTTAATATTACCAGTCACATTTTCATACCTTGATGAGTCTATACGACAGCAATATATACTCGCAATCAATGCTAGAAGTTTTCCTAACATTCTAACTATTTTTAAAACTCTCTGAACAAAAAATTTTAATTTAAAAGCATATGAATTTTTAATTTTAAAATTATATAATGAAATTTAAATCAAAGTTTTTGTAATTCGCTGGAACTTTAACAAATTTTCTTTAATAAATATACTCTCTTTGACATATGACTGAACTTCAAGAATCATTAACCTGAAAAGAATTCGACAGATAGAAATATATTAAATATATGCTTCTAATCAGATAGGCAAATATTATTCGGAAAATATTTTAGATATATGGAATACATTTGTTGAGGATTAATGAAAAAAAAAACAGTATCGAAAAGATAATTTTGTGAAAATTTCATCCCTAAATGTCTTTTAAAAACATATCTTGTACTATTTTAAATATTTTTACACATGACCTTGCTTTACATTATTATTATTAAATGGCCACGGTAGCCATCATGATCGTGAACACTCTGCCATCGATTTTCTTCTAGTAATCTGTTCGAATCTTGATGTCACAAAAGACCCACCATGTAGCCGGAGCTGATGCACGGGAAACCTGTCGAGACTTAAAATCTTCCCAATGGTGGGGTGGGGAAGATTGGAGAAGAAAGTGCCAGTTCAATGTTTGTACTCGGCACTTGACCAAGGTTCAAAATTACGAGATCTGTCACCAAGAGTCATCGTGTCGCTTTTAATACAACATTAATAAAACCAATCAGTAAATATTTAATGTTAATTAATTGACATCTGATATAAATATATGTACATTAAATAAACAGGATTTAATAAAGATTTAAATTAGAAAATATGAGTAGTATGATTAAGTAAACAAATGTAATTATTTTTTTTTTTTTTTTACTGAGCAGATATATTAAAATTCACTTATAATGAAACATACAAAAATACAAGTTTATAAAAAAATACAAGCTTACAATTAACCTCTATATAGTTTTCACCGATATACACATTTCCAAAATTTTCATACTAAAAATATATCAATACGCAGTATTTTGTTAGGGCTTTTATATAAATCTTACTCAATTTGCTGAAAAAATTCAAAATATACCTCTTTTATTATCCGCATAACCAATCATTAATTTTAATTAATAATGAAAGTAACTTGTCAGAAATGAATTAATAAATATTGGCATTTTTAACTAAACATAGCGATATACGTATATTTTCTGTAAATCCTCCTCTTCCCAGTGAAGGTCTCCTGCACTCAATTTCTCTCATGACGATGACAGTGAATTCAAACATCTAACACAATGAAACTTTTAGAACTGCAAATACAAAACGAATTAAAAAAAAAAGATTCCAAAGAATGACGCCATAGGTTGGTGTTTATAAGCGCTGTCAGGGCCAATGGTTTTCAAAGCATCTTTACCCGTGCAAATTTGGGTCAACTAAGATATCCATCAATTATACACTTGTCATCTTGAAAAATACCGAGAAAAAACTTAGAGGGTTGTGAAATGAGGACTGGATGCGTGAGGTCTGAAAGGGTTTTGCTTACTTTCATCCATTCCTTCATTTCTCTTATCATTGGAGTGTTCCAAGCACTCATATCAACTTGTAATCCATTTTTCTCGAGTGGACAAAAATTGGAAAGGAATAAAACATTGTAATTTACAATAACGTGGATTAATTGGTTTAATTCAAATAGAGAATTTATGTGATAATCATATAGTCTTTTTATTGGCTTTAATAGGAAAAAAACTCTTTGATTCATGGTTGTTTGAGTTATTTTTTTTAAATTGTGAAGGAGGGATTCCTTGGAAAATTATATGTTTTGCAGTAAATTACCTTATATAAGTTGATATACAGTATATTACTGAATATAAGCGATTCTTTGTAAAAGCTGATATCACGATTTTTCTTTCCTAACTATTCAAATCCCATACATAATCTGAAATAGAAAAAATAATGATATACTTTTTAACATGTTATACATGATAATTTAGTACTATTTCTAGTTTAGACTCAGGTACTTTTCCATTAACTGGTCAAAAATTTAGCCATTATGAAATTTTGGCGGCTAAAATTAAGTGGTGACTCAACAAAGAAATAATACAAACAATTTAGAATATACAATGACCCATTTTAAGAAAATAAAGAATGATTATTTAATTTAGAAATATATTTTCCTCTTAAACTCAGGATACATAAACCAGAGACAAATTACTGCTATTTTAGGCGATTGGTATCTTACACGCAGTTGACGAAAAGTGCTTACGCGTTTTGTGAGCAAGATAATTCATGTGTAAGTCAAGGTCTTAACTTAGCCTAGAAAAAGTTCAGAAAAATCCACGGCTCATAAATTAAAGTATGTGTACGTATTTTACATAATCATTTTCCATTTTTATTTTAATTATTTACTATTAACAAAATGTTAGACTCAAGTTATGAAGAAATTTAAAAGTATATATACTGACAGCTATGTACAATATAATTAACAAAATAAATAATTTTATAAAATTACAGAAATCAAGAAGAATTACGATGACTGGCAATAAGCAATAAATACATTTATGCCCATATTCACTAACTATTACATTTGATGTTGTTTTTAAGATGTGTAGCTTAACAAATATTACTTTTTATCTTATAACTTTTAAATTATTTCAATAATAATTTTACCGTTTAATTAAGAAAAATTTACTATCTATGAATTAGATAGTGAATTATTACTATCTATGATAAAAATATTACAATTAATCTGAAATTTTATCTCGGTAAAATTGTTTTATTTAATTTGATACATTAATTAAGTAATTTAACATAAATAACTAATTCAAAAAATGTTTTTTCCTCTTAATTACGATTAAATATTTCGAATGTAAAACAGACAGTCTGAAAAATAATACTGATTTGGCCTAATTGGTGGTTTAATATAACTGTAAGCTGTTGTACAAAGCATTGCAGTACTTATTAAATATTTATCAAATCTTCAAGAAAAGCGTCAAGTTTAAAATAAAGTGACCTCTGCACCCTATAGAAATCCAACAATTTGTATGTTTTTATGTTATTTTAAAGCAATCATTATCAAGTATTTTAAAATTATTATTTCCTTTTGATATATTTTAGGATTTGTTTCTGTTTCATACGGAGGTAATTCTAACTATAATTTAAATGCAATAAGATGCAGGTATTGTTAAATTACTTTACTCCTTATTTTACATGAACGTTCTTCATATTTGTAGCAGTAATTTATGTTGTACTAATAAACAATAAGGCTTTAAAGCGAAATTAGAATTTAAAATGCGATTAATTTTATTTAATTAACATTTGTATTGGTTGATGTTAAGTAAATATCAAGAAATATAATAAATAAAATTAAATGAATTAAAATTTAAAGTTTCAAAACAAATTTGCATGGTTGTTTTGATTAGTTGCTTGAATGAAGTTTTAATAATTCTTCTCAGAAACTGCAGTCAAAATTTCATATCTTTAGAACGTGTTTAAATATTCTTTAAGTATTCAACTGATCATGTAATGCATAAAACTGAAACCGTTTCTTCATAATTTTTACATACATTTTCAAAACATAAGACAAATTAAAGACTTATTTTTATTTACCCCCAGCAAAATATTTATTTTTTCATAACCTGAATAATCTGAAAGAATATGAAATATTGTGAAATGTAATCCCCCCCCTTTCAGAAAAGACGTATAAAATGTTTTTGAAAGCCTTATGTAATGTTTTTGTATTATGTTTGAATTTGTAAAACGAGTCCCTTTCTAAACTATATAAATTTTATTGGTCTGAAGATTTTTAATAGTATAATGAAAATCGTGATAAAGTAATGTAAAAGAAATAAAGATAAATTGCATTTATAAAGTTATAACTTAAATCTAAGAGATTTCCATAACATGATTTTAAATTTAAGGTATTCACTTTTGCAAAATTTAGGAAAAAAATTAAAGATTGTATAAAATATCTCATAAAAATATTTTTAAATTACATGTATTGCATTTTTCATACAATCATTTATATGAATACTTTAGATTATATTTATTAAAAAAAATTACTATAATTTTTAAAAGTTTAAAATACTTTTAAGGTATAATTATTATATGTTTAAATAATTTTTTTCTAAATTTACTTATAAATTATTATCCTTTTAAACATATAAGTTATAATCTAGAAATTAAAGTATATTATTAGAAAACAATTAATAGAAGACCAAATAATTTTTACACAAAAGCAAATAACTAATAATAATAAAAAATAATGCATGCAGTTCTGTCTAATCAAAAATTAAAAAGCTGATAAAGAAAAGTTTAAAATACTAAGAAAAATTTCGAAATATTCTTACCCCACTTCACTTTAAATCAAATATAACCTTATAGAAAAATATATAAGCAATTATTCCATGACTGGTTTTCCTCCGATCCTGAAAAGAAAAAAAAAATCAATTACCTTATGTAATTTACCTGGGTATCGTCGACGAATGTCTGGGGAAATATCAGAAAGCACATTCCTTAAGTGATCGTTTAATGCACTCTTATGAATTCCACTCCTGATAGTCATGGATCTCAGTGTATTTCCAGCCATTTATCATACACGACTAGCTTAATAAACAAGGACAGAATAAATTAAAGGCAAAGGCAAGCAATAACTCATTCTGAATGTACTTGCCAATAATAAACGACGCTATTTATATGCGCTCTATAGGTAATGTCGAGGGTTTCATGTAGACGGTAGGAGAGTTTCGAACTTCTTTATAGATACATTCTCTCTTACAAATAATGTGTTTGGATATTCTATAGAAGATTGATAGAATACGATTAATAGAGCATTTTCTCCAGTCAAGAATACATAGTTGATTTTGAGGAATAAAAAATAGGTAAATATGTAACTTAATGTAAATTCCGTTAGATAAAAATTTAATATGTATTTATATTGAATAGAGATTCCTACATGAGTCATTTGATTAATTCTATATTAAAAATAAATCGTTAAGCTTAAGCAACAATCTGTATATAATCAAGGGTATATAAAATAAAAGTATCATAAAGAAACGATTTATATGATATTAAGTTGAGAAACACAATGTTCATGTTAAATATTTCTAGGCTGTACTGAATAATTTAGTTATATAATTAGGTATCAAAGCTGAAATTAGAATAAAGGAATTTTTAAGAGTTTTATCTAAAATTTTCCATTTTTTTCTATTATTTTCTCTACATTTATATGTTTCCTATATTTATACGTGTTAATTTTTGTAGTTTTATTCTAAAATTTATTTTTCATATTTTAGGGTTTTTTTGTTATTTCAAATTATAGTTTTTTTATTTTGATTTTTAAATTTATTTTACTCGAATGATTAAGTTTGTTTTTTGCTAATTTTACCGAATAACATTTCCTAATATATATTTTTTAAAATTTCATATGCTGATGACTTTATTTAATCCAGAAAGAAATGTAAAAATGAAAGAAAAAAAATTGAAAATATGGAACCCAGTATGTCAAAAAGCAATATCGGGCTGAGGACCGAATAAGCGGGGTTAAACTAGTTTAATGGTACAAACCTTCCCCCTTTGCAACGTGGTAGGCTGAATTGGGAAATCCAAATTACAAAATAGTTCAATAATTAAAAAATGCAAAAAAGTTCAGCGATAAAATCTATAAAAATAAAATCTATAATTCTAAAAATTATCAACAAATCAAAATATAAAAATTACTTACAAAAATTCAAAGAAATGAAGATTCAAATATGTGAGTTGTAAGATGGAATATTCTTTAAGCTTCAAGATGTATATCACATACTCAAAATGAAAAAAATGTAACACGTCATCACCATATAAATAGAAAAAAGATTTAAATCATTGTTTGACTGTTAATAAAATGTAAAAGGATGCAAACAATTGGTTGGTAATAAGTTGTATGGTAAAGGAGTATAATGGTCCAGAGAGTGAGTAAAAATGTAAGCTGTGTAAATGTAAATAAATAAATAAATTCTTCAGGGCTAGACCACTAACAAGCCGACTTTGTGGACCTATTGTTGTGTGGTGGATTTGAAACTGGATCACGATTCGCAAAGATGTTTAATATATTTGTAATGTATATAAGTATTTAAGAAATTTATTGGATAATCATGATCCAAACAGTTGTTGAAGAATTTTTTAATGTAATTAAACTTGTCTATTTTATGTGTGGTTAATTTGTTGTTACGTAATAAAAAGTTTAATAAAATATTCCTATAAATAGATCTGTGTAGATTACTCTTCCAAAAAGGAATTTGAATACATGGAATTCGAATCTTTCTCTTTTATCATAAATATTACTAATAAGTCTATTGTCAACAATTTGCAAATCCAAATCTAGAAATTTTACTGTATTAGAATTAAGATTAGTTTTTAATAATTTGAGATAATTAGGGTAAAACGAAACATTTGGTTTAAATTCCTCAGTTCTTTTTAAAATAATTAAAACATCTATGTAACGATAAAAAAGTAAGAATCATTATCAATATGTTGTAATTCATAAAAATGTAAAGAAAAATTGGCCAGACAATTACTAGCTGGACCTCCCTGAGGGAGACCCTGAATTTGCTTATAGAGGTTTTGACCGAAAACTATAAAATTCTCTTGTAATACAAGTTTAATGAGAGTATTGAATTTTTCACGTTTTATTGTTTGATTAAAATGATATTTATTGCATAAAAATTGCAAGAACTTTAATTAAATCTTCAATATCTATTGAGTTAAAAAAGTCTTCAAAATCATACCCATGTATAGAGAATACATCTTGTTCCTTCATGTTCTTGACAATTTCAAAATTATTTTTAATAATAGCAGTATTTTCAATATTGTCAATAGATTTTTGAAGAATGGTTTGTAAAAGTTTGTCAGATTTAGTGATATAGGTATTATATCCATTCGTAATACTTCACAATTTGACAGGTTTTTGTGAAATTTTGGCGTTAAGAAAATATATGGAAATTTAATGTTTGTAAGATGTAAACCCAACTTCTTATTGAATGCCAAAAGACGATTATTTATTTCTCTGTTATTACTGTATTTGGATAACTGGAAAGCATTATTATTCATTCCATGTTCACTCAATAATTTATGATAGTAAAATTTGCAAATAATTGCATAATTTGCAGGTATATATATATATTGTTATATACATATATATATATAACAGGTCAATTGAAAAGTCCCCGGCCAACCATAGTAAAACACATTTTTTTGGCAAAATTAGTTTTTTTCATTCAACATAATTCCCTTCAAGGGTGATACACTGATTATAGTGACCCTCCAACTTTTCGATACCATTTTTGTAGAACGATTTGTCCTTTGTTTCAAAATAGGCCTCAGTTTCGGCGATCACCTCTTCATTCGACGAAAATTTCTTCCCAGCGAGCATTCTTTTGAGATCTGAGAACAGGAAGTAGTCGCTGGGGGCCAGATCTGGAGAATACGGTGGACGAGGAAGCAATTCGAAGCATAATTCATGGATTTTTGCCATCGTTTTCACTGACTTGTGACACGGTGCATTGTCTTGGTGAAGCAGCACTTTCTTTTTCTTCAAATGCGGCCGTTTTTAGGCGATTTCGTCCTTCAAACGGTTCAATAACGCTATTGAATAGTCGCTGTTGATGGTCCTTCCTTTTTCAAGGTAGTCAATGAAAATTATTCCATGCGCATCCCAAAATACAGACGCCATAACCTTGCAAGCCGACTGTTGCGTTTTCCCACGCTTTGGAGCGGGTTCATCGTGTGCAGTCCACTCGGATGACTGTCGATTGGACTTCGGAGTGAAATGATGGAGCCATGTTTCACCCATTGTCACATATCGAGGCAAAAACTCGGGTTTATTACGCTTGTTCATCTTCAAACACTGCTCCGAATCATCAACTCGGCGTTGTATTTGGTCAAAAGTGAGCTCGCGTGGCACCCACTTTGCACAGAGCTTTCTCATACCCAAATATTCGTGAATGATATGATGTACACGTTCAGTTGATATCTTTAGAGTGTCTGCTATTTCATTCAATTTTAATTTACGGTCATTCAAAATCATTTTGTGGATTTTTTTAATGTTTTCGTCGGTAACAACCTCTTTTGGGCGTCCACCGTCTTCGGTGCTCATTTCACCACCTCTAAACTTAGCATACCAATCCTTGATGGTTGATTTTCCTGGGGCAGTGTCCGGAAACTCGGCATCAAGCTAAATTTTTGCTTCAACTGTATTTTTTCCCTTCAAAAAGCAATATTTTATCATCACGCGAAATTTCTTTTTATCCATTTTTTTCACAATAACAAAAGTTGCTTCACTCAAAATGCTAGAATTCACAAACTAATGATCCGACATCTGTCAAATTTATACACGCATCTTTTGAGGGTTAGGGCTAATTAAAAAACATTTAGATTAATTCTAGTAAAGTTGATAAAATATTGCTTTTTGAAGGAAAAAAATACAGTTGAAGCAAAAACTTGGCTTGATGCCGAGTTTCCGGACTCTGCTCCAGGAAAATCAATCATCAAGGATTGGTATGCTAAGTTTAGACGTGGTGAAATGAGCACCGAAGACATTGAACCCAGTGGACGCCTAAAAGTGGTTGTTACCGATGAAAACATTAAAAAAAATCCATAAAATGATTTTGAATGACCGTAAATTGAAAATGAATGAAATAGCAGACACCCTAAATATATCAACTGAACTTGTACATCATATCATTCACGAATATTTGGGTATGAGAAAGATCTGTGCAAAGTGGGTGTCGCGCGAGCTCACTTTTGACCAAATACAACGCCGAGTTGATGATTCGGAGCAGTGTTTGAAGATGATCAAGCGTAAAAAACCCGAGTTTTTGCGTCGATATGTGACAATGGAGGAAACATGGCTCCATCATTTCACTCCGAAGTCCAATCGACAGTCATCCGAGTGGACTGCACACGATGAACCCGCTCCAAAGCGTGGAAAAACCCAACAGTCGGCTGGCCAGGTTATGGCGTCTGTATTTTGGGATGCGCATGGAATAATTTTCATTGACTACCTTGAAAAAGGAAGTACCATCAACAGCAACTATTACATTGCGTTTTTGGACCGTTTGAAGGATGAAATCGCCAAAAAACGGCCGCATTTGAAGAAAAAGAAAGTGCTGCTTCGCCAAGACAATGCACCTTGTCACAAGTCAATGAAAATGATGGCAAAAATCCATGAATTATGCTTCGAATTGCTTCCTCGTCCACCGTATTCTCCAGATCTGGCCCCCAGCGACTACTTCCTGTTCTCAGATCTCAAAAGAATGCTCGCTGGGAAGAAATTTTCGTCGAATGAAGAGGTGATCGCCGAAACTGAGGCCTATTTTGAAACAAAGGACAAATCGTATTACAAAAATGGTATCGAAAAGTTGGAAGGTCGCTATAATCAGTGTATCACCCTTGAAGGGAATTATGTTGAATAAAAAATATTAATTTTGCCAAAAAAATGTGTTTTACTATGGTTGGCCGGGGACTTTTCAATTGACCTGTTATATGGAATGAAAAAATCATGCTTCTCCAAATGTTTATTACTGCTGTTATTTGAAAAAATACATGTTGAGTCTGCTTGAAAGATTTAAATTCATATAAACTATCATTGTATGTAGAATGTTAATTAAGCTCCTTCAGAAAAAAGCATTATTTTCAAAATAAATAATATTGACAATGGAATCAAAGGTTACTTTCCTCTGAGAATGCCAAGAAAGTATTAAATTTTGAAGTGTGTTACCTACGGTCACGGTATCAAAAGTTTTTAAATTATTACCAGATAACTTCCAGAGAAATAAGAATTGTATAGCATAACATTTAAAAGAAATTAAAATTAATAAAATACAGCTGACCATTTAAAAGTAAAAAGTAGGAACCGGACACAAAAGCTGAAGTTCAGAATGAAGATATCTTTTATACAGTTGAATGGAGGGACTTGAATTCTGACATCATCACAAATGTTTGTTCACACTCAGTACTTCTCTGGTAAATCGAAGGTTAGATACGACCTGAACAATAGATGCAGCATAAATCCAACAATTTGATCACCTCTACATAACCATCCACTGTTAATAGAGTGGGAGTAGAAGTCCAGTACAAGGCCTCAAATAAGTATGGATAGCTATTATAGTAGCTTTGAATGTTGAGTCCACCACAAAAAGGAAAAGCACAGGACCTTGAAAATTGGTTGTGAGAGTCCAGCATTAAACTGTTAAGAACTTTTTGTAATTGCATAGAAGAGGATAAAAATGAACTAAGGAGTTCAGCACAATGAAACACAGGTATCTGAGCAGTAGCACTGAGGACGAGAAATCGTCAGATTTAAGATGTCTGCAAACAATTAAGAATGAATCCACTAAATTCTTGTCATCTGCGGAAAGTAGGTAACAGGTTTCGTTCAAGAGA
Organism: Nephila pilipes; assembly: GCA_019974015.1. Lineage (NCBI taxonomy): Eukaryota > Metazoa > Arthropoda > Arachnida > Araneae > Nephilidae > Nephila > Nephila pilipes. The sequence goes on along the minus strand of BMAW01004977.1, from coordinate 137,074 downwards.
GGATTCTGAATCGGAAAGAATGTATAATAATAGTATCATATGAATACTGCCGGCAGACATATTATACTAGATTGTGATTGCTGAAATGGTGCTGATGTTCCAAGATAATCGGAGTCAGTTGCTGCAAATATAGTTTTCACTTAATCAGGGTCACTAATAGAGTACGAGTATGTTACCCACAGTGACTATATCAAGAGGCTTAACATGATTGTCCGAACACCTCAACAAAAAAGAAACTATTTATTAACATAACATTTAAAGGAAATTAAAATTAACAATTTGCGATCGACTAACTGATCAGCTAAAATAGATGAATGGGAACTTGCGTCAAAAGCCGAAGTAGAGGTGGTAACTAATCTTTATATAGTTATATGGAAGAACAAATCTCTTTATTACAACTGTTTGTTCACATTCGACCGGTTTCATTATTTAAAGTCCCTGGTTCACATTCTCGGTGGTAGCGTGAAAGGATCGCATAACTCTACAATATCTTCGTTGAATTCTCAAATGTGAAAAAATAAGAATAAACAAATATTAATCAGTATTATTTTTTGTCGATTCTTCAAACAATTACATACCCAATAACTTCAGCAATTGTTCAGTTTCTTATCTATCACACATCTAATGTTTTCAATATTATCATTATATGCCTTATATTTTATTAATCCAATGGGATTATTAAAATGAAACGTAATATTTTGGTTCAAATATTATGATTCTGATAGATACTTTTTCATGTACTTATGGTTTATTTTCACAATTAACTGCTTCTTTTGTTTACCCGAGCTCAGCTCGCGGATACAAATTGTACCAGTTTGACTCATTCTGTGAGAACTGAAGGAATCTAAGGTCAATTTGCTTAGATTTTCATAAGAATTTGTAGATTATATTTGTTGATATTTTATTCGACTATGTATCATCAAGGATTTGGCATCGCATTAAGAATCTGATTTAGATAGTAATAAAGTCAAATACCGCTTAGATGTCTCAGAATCAAATTCTTATTTTGAGTTTTATTTTTGAAACCCATAGTGATTTAAACTTAAAAATTCTGTACAATACACATCAATAGAGTCCATTAAATATAGATGTATGAAATCCAGCTCCACCGTCTTCTAGTAAAAAGTTATTTTTACTTGAAAAATAAGAAATAAAATTATATGTTGGATCAATTTTTGACCATTTTGGACTATATTAACTTCAGTTGTGGTTAAATAATATTTGCTGAAAATTTGTTCGACCATTTTTATTTTTGATGCAAGGGATTTTGTAATAATCAAAAATAGAAATTTTATTTATACATATGTTTAATTTAACTCCATAAGTACATTTAAGTTGAGTTCTCGAAGTAAAATGCGATTACGTCCAGACAACAATACCTGCAGAATTTTTTTTTTTTTTAAAAACATTAATTTTTAATTTTCTTTCTTCTTTAATATGATGTGAAATGTATGTAAAATTATTTTTTTCTAAAAATAGGCTTTACAACAAAACAATATATTTATAGGATGTGTAAATGAAAACGAATGTATTTATTTGAACAATAGCAGCATCGTAGAAACTTCAAAACTTATACGTTTTGGAAAACGAATAAGTTAAGAAATTTATCTTCTTATAACGTTCTATCTTTGAGAAATGTTATTTTGCTGTTGTAAAACCTTAAATAAATATAGGGTTTGTTATCAAACTTCTTTGCAAGAAATGTTTTCTTATTTATTTTTTGATATTGTATACCTTGTATATTTTTTTTCTTTTTTTCACTATTTCGACACCATTTACCAGGATTCCTGCAACACTTCCATCTAACTTCTCGTTATTTAAAAAACTTTTTACCCTTACTTCGGTCATTTACTCTTCTTGGTCTTGCTACATTTTGCTATCCGTCGATGTACGAGTATCAATACGATTAATTTTCAATGAATTAAGATAAAATACCGTATCCTTTTCTACTTTTACTATGATCTATTTCCCTTGACATTTCTATTTTTATAAGCTTACAGCAAATCTGTTTGTACTGTCTTAAAATGAAAGAATTTTTAGTTATTTAGGAAGTATTGCTTAAAATTTCCGATAACCCACTAATTTTCTCAAGAACTTTAATATAATATTTTGCATGTTTAATGTTTAGATATTTCAATTTGAAAGAATGCACGCTTATAAATTTCACTAAATATGTGTTCTTTTGAAGTCTGTATCATAAGCAAATCTACATAGCAGAAAGGACAGTTACAATTATTATGAATTTGTTGTTGCCTCTTGTTATAAGCAAAAAAAATATCGAAAGAAGAAAAATTGAGTTTGTAGTTCCAAGTTCATGTAAAAAAATATTGGGAAAAAGTGGACCTATTCATAGTGGCATTCGAAATTATTATACAAAATATTTCAGAGCTATAAAACGGGATGCAAGACCATGAAAAAACGAAGAAACGAGTAAATCCTTTAATAACTAAGAAGAATGTTACTTACTCCATTAAAATTTACAAAAGTATTAAATATAAAAAATGCACTTAACTGTAATAATTTCGGTGTGACTGAAATATGAGCATAGTTCATTTACAACTAAATATGTTTATAGGACTATTTATCAATCAAAATAAAAAAAAAAACTACATTACAGAAAGTATATATATATAGTCTATTTAATCATAAGTTCAGATAAGATCAGATCTTAAGGAATTTCTTCAAAATCCTTAAGGTGTACACATATTTCAATTTTTTAAACACGTGCATAACATATAGTATCAATTAGATAAGACCATTTTTTAAGATTATTCTTAGAAGGAAGTGCACTTACATTATTATATTATCACACTGTTTGTGTTTAATCCTCCCGTTTACCGACACTTCTGAAAAATTAGAAGTAGTATAATTTACTTTCAATTATCTCAGAGAAACGTGTATTTAATTCAAATAAAACATTTGATAAATATTTATTACAGTATTATTTCAAAGACATACATATTTTTTTAAGGAGATAATCTCTAGGATAAAGGCTTATGTAAATTGAATCAAATAGGCGATTTATATACAGATTCTAATATATATATACACAATATTAGTGTTAAGGTTATCAGACATCAGTTAAATTTATCTCACATCCTCCGTACAGCGTAGTTAGAGATTTTTGAGTTTTCATTCCAGTTCAGATGTCTTCAAAGTTATTCCACTAACTCTCGAGCTTTTCGATTAGTAATATATAAATTAATGCATAGGTATCAGTATTAGGTTAAATGTGAACTAAATATGTGAAGCGAATTTTCAAAGAGGGTTTTAATTTTAATTTTTAAAAGACAAAATTCAATTTCAAGAGGTCTTTTTAACTTTTTGACTTATTTTTTTTCTCTTATGAAGGCATTTTTAAGAATTCTTGATTTAATATAGCGTTTATATATTAAAACTATTTTCATTAAATATAAATCGATAGAATAACTCACCAAACAAGACTGTGTGATTGTATATTTTTAAATGTCATTTCTCTTAAAATAAGTATAAGAATAAATATAAATTTCTGGAAAATAACAGCGTGTCCCTTAAAATTGAAATTTATATTATAAACTGTTTGATTTTAAAACATAAACAAGCCTTAAATTTAATCCGTTCTCTTCAAAATATTTCTAATTCAAGAAAAAAATAATTTGATAATATAAAGAAATTTCTACAAAAATAACATGCTTTTAATTATTTGAATTAACTCCTGTGAAGTAATAAGAATGAATTTTATGAAGGAATAGAATGAATTTTAAAAAGAAATAAAGTTGTATATATAAGATTTTTTTTAATGAAATATCATTTAAGGTGTTATAAAATGCTGTTCTTCTTCAAATCTTCAGAATTTCTGAGTTATTTTATTATGTATGTGTTCTTTGATGAATAAATTAATAAAAGAGAATAAAATTTAGTATCAATGTTAATAAAGTGTTAACGATTCATTTCCCGTTAAGTTGGTGGTTAACTAATTATTGATATTTTAACAAAAAGTAAAACAAAAATTTTAGCCGGTAAAACGTGAATAAATTACAGGACTCTTTTATTTCATACATTATATATTCCACTTTGTTAAAAATATTATTTCTTTTTCACCCAAAAATCTTTTCACTGTATTCAAAAACTTCTGAGCTCCCTCTAATCCTAAAAAAAGTATGCTTCGTGTTTTTCACATCCCTTTGAAATTTCATTTCAGCCTTTCTCTTTCTATTTATGAGAGCTGTGAACTCATTTCAGCTTCAAAATCAAAGAAATTTTCCCAAACACTTCAACAAACTTTTCTAATAGAACAATTGAAAAGAGGAAAAGTCATAAGAATGAAAAGAATATAAAAGATAATAATATGAAGAGCCTTCAGTTAAGCCTAACGTGGTGGTAAAAGCTCAAAGAATTTATTTCCTCAATCCAATGCAAGCTATGACATTTGATCTCTTTAGAATTTTGGAAAAGAAAAAAGTCTAGTGCTTTACTTCTTGATTTTATACTTTCATCCTTACCTTTGAAAGAATAGGCTCAAATTCATGATATGCTGGATTGTAAAAGTTTAGATGCCGAAAGGAGTTCGAAAAACTATCATACGTTAAGACTTATATGAAAACTTCAAAATAAAAAAAAATAAAAAAATGTTTCAAAGTTTCTTCTTTTGATGTTTCTCTCTTTTTAGTGAAAAGTTGGAAACATCTGTTGTATTTATTTCTGAAAATTATGCTTAAAAATTTTGGATGTGAATTTTGTCTTTGAAAACATGTCTTACCTGTGTGTCAGTGATATCATTTTATTTATCTAAAAATTCAAATGCTCAAATGCTAAGCGCAATTGTTGGGATTATTTTTAGGCTTACCTGTTTTATTCAATATGACGGTTCAAGAATAAGATAATATATATGATACATATATATACACCTCATAATGAATAATTTTCTTTCAATTATATCTCAACAATTGACTTTTTGCGGATTTTTTCTTTGCTTTAATTATCCAGAATAAAAAATATGTATTACCTTTTTAGAGATAAAATGTATTTAATAGGATTATTATAAATATGTCAATGTTCTTAAATAGTTAGGAATCAAAGGTTTGTCGCACTCAAAAGAAAACGCTTCTTATTTCTATCGTTTAAAGTTGAAAGGAATACATATGCTCTATGAAGGGTACCTGAAAATAGTCTCAGCGTAAAAGCTCAAGATTTTAAATTAGTTTACAGTAGAGTTTCTGGTCTTTATGATTTATGTATAGTGAATGGAATTTTTAAAAAATATAAACTAGAAATATATCAGTTAAGATGTACATATGATTTCTTCAATGAATTGTGATAGAAAATGATTATAATTGTTAACTTTTATGGATCATTTTCACTGTTTCACAAACTCCCAGTTGATTGAATAAGCTATTAATGATACCAAAATGTTAAAAAGTTTGTTTCATGTCTTCCTTTGTAAAACTTTTTAACTGGGAATCCTGCGAATTGATCGTATTGTATGTCATTAGACTGTCGAAAACCTTTTTCGTTGAGGCATTTTTTTATGAAAGTATTATTTTCAAAATATGATGTAATCTGTTCTATTAGTTGCTTGAAATTAAATAGCAAAGAAGATGAAACTTTCGTCAGATGTAAATAACTTTAAGACTTTTTATATTGTCAATGCAGACTAGATGATAATTAATACGCTTTTCTGAAACAGAAATAAATTTCAAATTTTTCTAACAAATAGAATGTATGCCTTCTGCTTTTCCTTATTAATAAAATCGGCGTCTTCAAATGCAGTGATTACAGAGATTCTCTATCGCTGCTACAATGTCCATGCCGCATTTCTTTGACTAAAATTTTCATGATAAAAATACGAGTCACAGTCAGAAATCTCAATGAAATCAAAATATTTTGACTTCACAGATATTCGCAGGCATTGTGGCATTGTTGAATATGGCAGATCAATTATTTCATCGAAATCAACACCCATAATATTAGAAATTATTTAAATATCATTAAATTATTTCATTCTAGAAATGAGTTTTATTTTTCGAACTGAATAATGTTTAAGATTCAAATCACTTTTAAAGTCAATTAAAATATTGTGTTTCGACACAGGTTTTCTTGTACAAAAAGCTTAAAATATTTTGATTTTTCGATGGATTTGAAATAACTCAGTTCTTGACGGTTAATAGAAATTTCACCCCTTTATATTTAGCTTTTCAGAATTGGATTTTTTATCTTTTTACGTATTGATAGTATAAGTATAAGATGCTCCTGAGCTTCTAATATTGAGTTTTTCTGAAAAAAGAATCATTTTGGAAAAGAGATAAGATTAAAATTTCCTTGATTCTATGTTCAGAAAATTTGTTTCTAAAATTATTGATTACAAAATGTTCTTGAATTTCAGAAAGTGAACCACTCACGTTTTTTTCTTCTCTTTTAATTCGATTGTATATTATTTATTTTAAATTATCACAAAAACTATATTTCTATTTTTTAATATTATATTATCTTTAGATTTTTAATATTTTTTGATTAATTGTATTATACTTGGCATAAAAATTGATATTCATCATTTTATACGACAGGGGAAATAAAAATAAATATAAATAATAAAACAATCAAAACTTTTCAACCGAAGACAAATTTTTCTTTTACAATTTAACTGTAAATTATGAAATCAAAACTTTTAATAAATTATATATTTTCAATTGCAAAATAAAAAAATAATAAATATTTAATATGATTTTTATACTAGTGATTTGGTCATCCTGTATCACGCATTTCCTTAAACTATGTTACAAACTTGAAATTAACATCTTTATTTTACCGATTTCCTGTCTATTTTTTGGATACAAAGTTTAGAAATTTTTAATATAATAAAAATAATTATTTCAATTCACATTTGATAACTTTGTTTAATAACGTATTTCTGAGACATTTCTTTTACGATTATGCTATAAAATTATATAACATTTTAATATAACTCTTTGATTTTATTGCCTAGTGCCTGAATTCTTATTGTCAAAATCAAATACAGAGTTGCAAAAGTTTCTTCGCTCTTTTGAGACATCAGCTGAATTATTTTACAATTACTAACAAAGAACAGTATAATTCCGTTTCAAAAGTAAATGTTTCTTAATTCTTTAGTAATAAAAATAGAGGAAGAAATACTTTCTTCAAATTTTTTTTCCATACGCATTATTTTTAAATTAGGAACAAAACATGCATACCTAAAGTAATTTTATTTATTGGATATATCTGGAGCAAGGGTAGTTACGAGTGTCTTTGCAGAAACATTTTCACCATCCATATTAAAACGAATTTTACAAAATTATTGCTAGTCTTCCAATAGCTCAATTTTTAAAGTACTATATGCGATTACTAGTTCCTTCTTCGATAATATCAATCATTCAACAACAATAATAATCCTGTAACATAATTCTTAATTTATAAAACATTGATTTGTACGTCATGAAATAAACAAGAAAAAAATGTTTCTGCATTATAAGTATCACAAATAATTATAGGATGTTTAATAAAATATTTGCAAAGGCGAGTTTAATACATATAATTGAAGCAAAACAATGTCAGCGTTTTTTTGTAAATATAATTTCTGCATTTCCACTAACTGAAAAATGGGCTTAAAACAAACATCTTTCTAGCTAATTACATACAATTTTCAGAAGTTTGTATGCTTTGGAATTTAAATGTCTAAAAATAATATCCTATTTTATACTTTTCCATTTATATACCAATGACAAACATTTGTTAAAAACCTAAACGAAATAAAATAATATTGATATAATACAAAAATAATCCATCTGCTACAATTCTTCTGATAAACGATGAGAAAAGTAGGATTAGTTTGGGAAATGACAGGAAACCATTTCTTTTTCATATTTTTCAATAATTATTTTAAAAAGAAAAATTTACTTGTTTTTAATCACTTCTGTAGTAAGTTATAAATATAAAATTGTACTTATACAAGAAGAGTAAAGTAAAGAAGAGCGAAATTTTAATTTTGTTTTCAAATTGAAACACATACCACACGAGCAATATTTCTTAAAACTATCTATAAATTGATACAGTTTCAAATGGAATTATTTTCATAATTTAAATTTTGTCATATGACAAAGTTTAGTGTTGCATTGAACCAAAACATACTTGTAAATGTTCTTAAATATGTTAGCTATGCAAGTTAAGGAGGAGATTACCAAATTAAATTTTTTGTCCTGGATTTCTTTAGAGGTGCTACTAAGATATAGACCATTTTTTTTTATTTCTACAGCTAATAAATTGCATATTCAGAAATTATTATATTATTCATAGAAGAAACTAAAACATAATTAAAACATTAATTACCCAAAGTCTTCTTAACAACATTCAACTAATTATAAAAATCAAATTTTTCAAATGAATCATTGAAAATATTTCTTTGAAAAATACTGTTTATATTGAAAGGAATAGTGCAAAAATAAATGTTTCTTTACCAACTGTAATATTCGTAAATAGTTTGTAATATTAAGTAATCGAAAACTAATTAAGGTATTCAATAATAATTATCTTTCAAGAAGAAAGAAAATACAATTTATACAGCTCCCATTTTCTTTGTTCTTTTCGAAGTTTAGCAGTAATAGGATTTTAAATGCTTTTTTTTTATCTTCCATATATTTCTTACGGATTGACATATTTTTTCGAGTATTTAAATTGTTTGCAATTTTTCTTATACCATGTAATTATTTCTTAGCATTAAAAGCTTTTAAAAAATTAAAAGCGTTTTATTCACTAAACATTCTATAAGGAATTTACCCGTAGTGTTTTGAATTAATAAGTTGCAGAAAAACATTTGTTATTTTTAATATTTGCAAGTTTTTCAAAGATTTTTTTAGAAAACTATTTAAATATTCTTTTAAATATAAAACACATAAAAAATTATCAAAATAATCGTAATACCTAGTATAATCATACTTTAATGCTAACTTTTATTTTAGAATTAGTAACTCGAGTTAAAGTTTTGTGGTTTTCAAAAATAATTTTTAATCATAAGCATATTTTTGAAGTAAAAATTAAGGCATTTAAATTGAAAATCCACTGAAAAGCATATTAAGCCCTTTAAGACAAAACAGACAAAGATCGAAAAATAATCCAATTTGAATAAATTTGTTAATTATTGGTTAATTACTGTTCTGCTAAAAGATGATGGTTTTTCTATAAGAATATTTTTTTTTCCTAAATTTTGTTTCTCATTCGTGTTATGAGCATCCCTTTTAAACTCTTTGCTTATAAAATTTGCTCCGAAAATTAATAACAATAATTGAAATATATTATTCTAATTATGTTACTTGCAGTAATATTTTAACTCCTCTTACAATCCAATGTTCCTTGTAAATTACGGATTAAAATTTAATTAAGAGGGGGCTGTGTGTACAAATAATTGGCCACTGGTCTTAGAAATTTGTACTCACTTTGAACTCCTTCAGTAATTGTAGCTTAAGTTAATTAAATTTTCAGTGTAGGTACTCTTTTCAATCCTGATAAAGTGATAAGGATAGATTAAATGTTTGATGTGCATGCATTCCTTCATGAATAAGATGTATTGGGAGTTCTACATTATTTATAAAATATCATAATATGAGATAATAATATATAAAATGTTGCCCTCATAAGAAAAAAGAAAATTGTTATAAACTGGTAAACTATTCTTATATTTGTAGCAGAATTATAAGTTAGACATGAACATTTTGTTTTGTTAGATCCTAGTTTAGCCTATGCCATGGTTACAGAAACCCAAGTGACGCTACAAATTATGTCAGATGAGCTAAATTGGAAACATATGCAGGTTTGTTTCGGTTTGGCTTTATTAACGTCTAAATAGAAGCAACACGAGGCTATTGGCGATTGACTTCTTAATTTTGAACCTCAGTCAATTAAGGAGGATGAAACCTGAGCTGGCATCTGTCCCTCCTAACTTCCAAACCTCGCGAAAGGGAAGAGGATGAGCCTCGATGAATTTAACATGCACCAGGCCCTCTCCATTGCGAATCTTTAATATCATCGGGACTCGTACCCACGACTCGAACCGCCGGTTTCCACTACTATGTAAACTGCCGGCTGTGAGTTCATGGCCATGACCACTAGGATACCGCGGCCTCGAATCCTATATAAGAATACTAGTGATGTATGATCAATGCAGATGCATTCTAAGGATAACTTTACTGTATATCAGTTTCATTTTTTTTATTCCGAATGGCACTTCCTGGCGTAATTTTTATATTCCGTCTTTAAGAAGTAGGCTAAAACTCGGATTAATTAATTTTAATTTTAGCATTCACATATACTAAAAACATTTTAAGAGGGTTTGTACAAGAAAAATAAGCAAAAATATGTAAATAAATAAAACCATCCCATATCTTGACATAAACTGCATTTCTTCAAATCTAATGCTGGAGAAAATGGATGATTACTAAAAGTAAAATGTTTTACTGACATATGTTCACTCCCCATGTATAACAATATACTTTGAACAATTTATTTACTTAGAAAAGTGTTACTACAATGCTCAATATAATCCATGCGTCACTAATATTAGAATAACTTTCGTGTTTAAAAAGTAAAGCACTCTGATATTTAGAATAATATGAGTGGTTTTGTTCTGATGATATTAATGAAGAAAATAGTAATATTTTAAAAGGATAATTATTATAAGAAAAACAAATATGTTCATAAAACTTATTAAATAAAATAAATATGCATGCATGTTAAGAATTACGATTCAATCACGAACATAAAAATAATCTTTGTAAGTAAACACTGAATATTAAATATTTTTTTTTTGAAAATTCTGAATCTATAAGGAAATTAAAAGTTGAAAGAATAGAAATAGAGTTCTTTAAATTGTTAATTTAGGATATGGACTGAAATTCATGGTTAAACATATCTTTATGGATCCCTAATATTCCACCAGGAAATTATTTTATAACTAAAATTAGTAAGAGCCAAAACTCGTATAATCAAATTAATATTTTAAAAACTTTGCACATAAAAATCGAGAAAAGAAACTTAAAATAAATATATCTAAAATATATCAATTTCTGATTTAACTTGTTGAATTAAATAAAAATTCACATATTCTCTAATACAATTAATTAACAAAGAAGGAAATTAACACTAAATTGTGCTTTTAAAACTGTTATTTCTGTAAGACCCAAATAAATTATGTGATTTCTCTATTTCCTGAATTATCTGATTAGAATTGTGAAAAAATCAATTATAATACAACTGAATTTCAAACATATCAAAATTTCTAAATTATAATTTTAAAATTTTTTCATTTTAATAACTGTAAAAATATTCGAATGTTAACTAATGTTAATTATATAAATAAATTTACACCAAAATAACGTAACGCTATTCATTGATTTCAATTGAAATTAAAATATTTTAAAAATCTTTAAAAATCATAACTAATTCTTTGCAACAAAACATTGTATGTATGTATATATATATATATATATATATACAGTGGGCTCCCTTAAGTCCTTTACTATCATCTCAACTTCGGAAGGATGTTGCTATATTAATGAAAGTGGTGTCTAGGTATAGTAAAGCAGCCATGCGCTACTGAATGAAGCCGGCTGCGGTGCCACTAGGTGGGAAACTGCCACCTAGTGGTGGGAAACTGCCACTAACAAAGTTGTAGAGTATCATCAATTTCGTTCGAAAAGATACCTTGTGGACATTAATAAGAAGAATAGAACGGATAGAACGCATATTTGATTTTTCATGATTTCCTACTCAGTGACATGACAAAACGATTGCAGAAAGGGAAAAAAAGTTGTTAATTTATAACAATATACTTTTACTGGAGATGTTCCCACATCTCACTATCAGCCGCAATGCCCATTTGGATTGCCGTGTGAGCGTCACGTTAAGCACGTTGGAGCATGGAGTGGGGCATGTTCTCAAAAGCGTCCGTAATGAGTCGTTTAAGGTCCTGAAATATTTATGGAGGAGTCACACGCATCTGCTGTTTCAGGTTTCTCCAAAGGAAATGTCCAGTGGAATCAGATCAGACTAACGAGGAGTACACTATTTGAAACCACCCTTCCTAATTATTTGGTTCTCCAATTCCTCCACGAGCTACTGCTTCACTGGGTATGTCTTGTAAGCAGGCACGCCGTCATGTTGAAACCATAGATTCCTAAGATTTGTCACAAAATCGGATATTACGCTCTGTAGCAATTGCAAATATTTCGCAAACATTAACGTGTCAACGTTAGGTATTGAGCCGAATAGCTTGTTATTGCAAATTGAGCACCAAACATTAATAATAAATCGCATTTGTTTGTCGAATATTGGGAAAACATCTAGTATTTTCCAGAGCCCTATAATGGGTGCTATATCTGCCAAGAGTTTTGGCTGGACCTATATCTTATTCATAATAAAGTTGCTCCTTACATAGTTTCGCTCGGCATTACCGTCAACAAAAACCTGTTTTGATGTTGGTCGGTATGGATGGTAATTCGCTTTACAATTTCCAAAATTGAATTTTGGAAAGGCTACAATGTTGACTGATGTCTCTTGTGCTGCTTTCTGGATATGCTAGGACGTATGTTTTTATCCCATCCGATTGAACTTGTCGACCTACCGTTACTGGTCTGCCAGAGCAAACTTAACTAGTTACGCAGCCTGTCATCCTTAAGTGTTTTACAACAACTAGTATGGTTTGATTCGAGGCATGCGGTTCTTCAGATTAACGTTAGGGTACAACCTTACTATTCATCTAGTCTTGAGTTCACATTCACTATACAGTAAAACCATCTCACAATAATCAAATTTTTAAATTCACTTCATGACCATGAGCATCAACATACTACAACTCCAATAAGATGTCTTCTTTATAGCTGCCTCAGGTTAACAGACGTGATGTTTCTTACTTGCATACTGCAAATATTTGGAACACCAAACGCAAGTTGAGTTGAGTTAATGCGACACTATTTTATATGATCTAAGTAGTGTCTACTCTATTTATATAGACAGTCAGTACAAAGATGTAACCCTCGGGGATTGAACCGGGATACTTTTGATTGGGGATCACAAGTGCTACCATTATGCCACATTACGGTGTCATGTTTTTCCTGAAAGATAATCGTTTCTCCTTCCATTCAAATTTTGACTTTATAGTTTACGAAAGGACGAAAACCCAAATGCGAGTTTAAACCGTTCTATTCTTCTCATTGATGTGCATAAGGTGCCTTTTCGTACTTATCGATGATGCTCTACAATTTTCTAATCACATTTTCCACCATGTGGGTTCATTCAGTAACGCATGGCTACTTTGTCGCACCTGAACACGGCACTTTTATAAATATAGTGGCGTATGTATATATATATATATATATATATATATATAATTTCTTTTACACCTGAAATGAAATGGGAAATTAAAATTCTTAAGGATTGTGTTTCTAAAGTTAATAAAAGTGATAGTATACTTGTCTGCATAATGTTAAGGACATTCTTTTTATTTATTTAGTTTATAAATATAAAATTGATGATTGTGATTATGATAATCCAAAATAAATTATTACAGTACAAATTTTAACAATATTCATTATAAACATTAAAACTTAATTCCTTAATTATAAAAGTGATATTAAAAAAAATCTTTACAATATAATAAAAAAACGACACTTAAAATGTATATATAATTCTAGAAACTGTAACGAATGGAAGAACAAGTGTGTTTGTAATTTTAAAGGTTATAAGGAACATATATATGAAAAGTATCTATATGTGATTGCTGGTAATTTAATATTACTAGAAAAAAAATTGGGGAAAACTTATGTATAAAGTTAGAAGTTTCAGAAATATAAATTCGAATAATAAAAGCAATACTAAAAATTAATCAATGAATATATTGACTAATCTTTAACTAATTTGACTATTAAATATAATTTATTTGTTGAGATATTTGAAGAGTATAAGTTTTTATTATGAATGAATTGATTTATTTGAATATTCTGGTCAAACGCAGCACTAAAATTTGAGATCTAAAAGATGTTATGAAAATAATAAGATGATTTCATTATATGTTATATTGATATGGTTTCTAGTAATTACGCTATTTTTTGTAAGGAACTTTATGATAATATAAATTATAAACATTTGATTAATAATAAATCTTTTTTTTAAAATTAATTATAGCGATAAGGATATAATTAATAGAATTAATGCTTTATGGAAAAAAATAGGTTATACAAAATATATACATTCATGTCGATAAATTAAGAATAATTCAAAATCAAACGTGCGGAAATAGAACTCTAAGGTAAAAATTTCCCCAGTGAAATTGTTGCGCATATCTTTAGGAATAATATGCAAATTAAAGGAACCCATCAGATGAGGGCAATCGTACGTCAGACGGACGAATGTATAAGAGAGGGGCATATAAGGAATGGTAGCAAAGAAATTAAACTATTCTCAAGTGTTCTGCAAGCCACTCAGTGCCATAACGGAACAGTTATGACACTGAGGACGCATGTGAATTATTTTTAGTCGGTAGAGTTGTCAGCCATCAGGAATGCTTACGAACTCAGATTGAAGTATCCGAGGAAGTTGGATACGCCCAAAGTGTTATCTCAAGGCTTTGGAAACGACTCCAAAATGATGGAAATGTCAGTGGGCGTTACAATACAATTCACCCCTTCCCCCAAATTACAAAACCAAATGACGACAGGTATTAAGCAGTAACTGCAAACAGAATTCGAAGGAGCACAGTATCAGACCTTTCTAGTCAGCTATCTTCAGCCACGGTTACGACAGTTTCAAGGCAAACCATGTGCAGAGCTTGGGACATATAGGTCCATATGTTCGCAAGCTGTCAGATGTATTTCACTCACACCATCTTACCGTCACCAGCGGGGAGCCTGAAGTAGATAACAAGCATTGTGGACATCCTCGCTTCGGCGTGTGTGATGTTTTCCGATGAGTCCATTTTTAGCTTGTAGTCTGATTCACATCGGACTTTTTTAAAGAGAACGCCAGGTACGCTCTACCACCAAGACAACCTCATTGAAAGAGACAATTACGGTGGTGCAGGATTACTTGGAGTGGAATTAAACTGGGCTCCAGAATGCCTCTACAAGTTCAAATTCGAATCATAATAGGCCAAATTTACAGGATATCATTCTGAAAAAATTAAATACCTTTCTTAGGGGTTCTATGGACAGAGAATTTGTGTTCATGAATGACAACGTCCATACTTACCTTGTAAACATTCTAAACGAATGGCTTTAATCTGAGGATATCCCCTTTATGGAATGGCCAGCATTCTCATCTGAGTCAAATCTGAAAGAGCATGTATGAGATATGATTGGCTGAAGAGTTACAGCTCGTCAACCACCTCCTACATGAGTTCCAGAACTTAAGAGAGTATTGCCTGCTGAGTGGTGTAATATTCCATAAGATGAGCTCGATAATTTAATACTCAGCATGCTTAGGCGTTGTATAGTTTGTATAAGATCGTCTGGGAGAAATACAAGGTATTTATCATCATACTAGTCATAGAACGGCAAATTTTTCTGAGGGAGATATTTTTTGTTTATGCTCCAAGAAGCAAAAATTGTAATTTTTATGAATAGTTTTACACAAATACTATCCTTTTTGTTCTTTATCTTTCGTTTAATAAATATACTTTACGAATAAGTCACGTTTGTATCATTCAAATTCTTTTTAATTTAAATTTTAGAACATAAAGATTCATTTTTAATCTATAATAATTAGCATGAAGTAAAATGCCTTTTTCGGTTATATCTTCGTTAACTAAAAGCACAAATTGCTTACCAATTCATTATTTAAGAAACATATTGAAAGATAAGATTTAGTCTACTGTCAATGTTCCATCATTACTAAAGCACAAAAAGCAAAGGCCAATTTATCATACAGAAAGAGAACGAGAAAAGTAAGAAGATATTAATAGCTCTCTCTCTACTTACTACAAATGATAAATTGGACTAAGGCTGCGAAAAAGATACCAATTATGTGAACATACTTCAACACAAATTACTCTAATGTGTTGAAGGCCCAAAATGATCATCAGTATCGTTCTTCAATGGAATCTTTCAAGAATTTCGCTATATTTTTCAATTAGTTCTTATGTTTTTTAAAGACTCTAATTTCACTATATAACAGTTTGGATGTCAGAAATTTCCCACAGACGTAAATTAAATAATTATATACTTTAATTTCCTGTAAAGGTTTTACAGAATCCTGCAGAATTTTCTTTGATAAAAAAGGAAATGATCAATTTATGTTGGAAAGCACTTAAATGTGTCGATTCGAAAAGGAGAATATTTATTGCGTTTTGATGAAGATTTTCATTTTCAAAGAATTAGGAAATGCTCTAAAATTACCCACAATTTTATTCAATAATCAGTTCTTAGAGGTAATTCAATTAACACTTTCATTTATTTAAATAATATTCTTTGCTACAGTTAAATTTATCCATGTAATATTGGACCATGAGTTTCGAAACACATTGTATTTAAGGCAGTTAACTGATTTAAATATAACTTAATTTCCCAGATACAGGTAAAAATTTAATGATTTAACATTAACTTTATTATAAAGAAAATAAAATTTGTAAAATGCTTATTTTCCTACAAAAATTATTGGAAAAGTTTTAATTTATTAATTCCATTTTTACTTCATTGGAATTTATCGACTTTTAAGATTTAGTAAGCAAATAGCAATTGATGATATAATATATATTAATTAGCATTATTCCACCTATTTAACATAAATGTTCTCTATATCTCTTTTTTGTTTTTGACAAAACATGTTTATGACATTGTGTTTAAATTTTTCAACTATTCATTTAAACTCATTTGATTGTATGAAAATTACTCCGATTAAAAATTTAATTTTTCATAATGCGATACCATTTTTGCTTTGTTTTCTCTTAGCTAGTATTACTTTAATATTAAGAAATAAATTATATTAAGTACTGTATAAGAGTTTAATAGAGATATATATAAATTGTCATTAAATAATATTTTGTTACATTACATTTAGTTCTGGGGTTTTGTAGTCTTATGATAATTATTTCCATTAAATGGAAAATAAATGAAGTAATTTACTCTTTAAACTATAAAGAAAATAATTCACTTAAAATAGAAAGATTACTTTATTCAAAATATTAAAAAGAAAAGTTTTTTTGTGTAAATTATTCTCATTTAATAAAATTTTCCTAATGAAATATAATATATATATATATATATATATATATATATATATATATATATATATATTGAATTAAAAATTTTATGGGATTTTTGAATTCATATTAGATTGTTCTCAATAAAAGGTAGGATGTATCTGTAGTGTAATTTTGTTAAAACATATTTTGAATGAAGAAGAAAAATTGAAATAAAAGTTTTTTAAGAAATATTTATATTTATCATAAGCAATAACTTTAAAGACACACTTTATTTTGTTATCGATTATGTAATGAATGACATCCTTTCAGAATGAGGAATTTACGGTCTTTTGAGATTTCCAGAATTTTCATTCATTATATATAAGCATTTTACGTCATGTAAATCCAATGAAACATAAAGATTTTTTTTAATTACATGAAAATATTAACATGACAGTTTAGAATCTATTATACGAGGCATGTTTTTTAAGTAAGTACCGTTTTGCGATTCCGCCGCCGCCGCGCTCCTGTCGGCGTTCCGCGCATGCTCGCTGGTTACCTACATCTCTTGTCTACGCACGGACGCCATTACAATCTGATTCTTCATTGTATACGTTGTTTACTGAGTGTTTAAGATGCCTCCGGCAATCGTGAGTCCCGCTGATTGTGAAGTACGGGCTGTTATACGATTTCTTAGTGCTAAAGGCGTAAAACCGATCGATATTCATCGTGAGATCTGTGAAGTTTACGGACAAAACATTATGAGTGATGGAATGGTAAGGAAATGGGTGAGAGCATTTAAAGATGGCCGCACAAATGTGCATGATGAAGAACGGAGTGGGCGTCCTTCGGTCGTTAATGAAGATTTGGTGCAGAAAGTGGACGAAAAGGTGAGAGAAAACAGACGCTTTACAATTTCATCATTGTCCGACTGCTTTCCTCAATGTTCTCGTAGTGTTTTGTATCGCATTGTGACCGAGAACTTGAATTACCGGAAATTGTGTTCACGTTGGGTTCCAAAAATATTGACGGATTTGCACAAAACCCAACGTATAGGCAGTGCATTGACTTTCCTTGAGCGGTACCGCAATGAAGGTGAAGAATTTTTAGACCAAATTGTTACTGGTGACGAAACATGGGTGGCTTACGTCACACCAGAATCGAAACAACAATCCATGGAATGGCGACATTCCTCATCACCCAAAAGAGTGAAGTTTAAGCAAACAATTTCTGCCCGGAAAATCATGTGCACAGTTTTTTGGGACAGAAAAGGAGTATTGCTAGTGGAGTTTCTGCCTCGTAATGAGACAATCAATGCAGCGTCTTATTGAGAGACATTGAACAATCTGCGTCGTGCAATCCAGAACAAAAGACGTGGCAAGTTGAGTAAGGGTATCGTTTTGCTGCATGACAATGCCCGTCCACATGTGGCTAATCGGACCAAAGATCTCATCAAATCTTTTAAATGGGAAACTCTAGATCATCCTCCATACAGCCCTGATCTGGCGCCCAGCGACTACCATTTGTTCCTGCACTTGAAGAAACACCTGGGTGGTCAGCGTTTTCAAGACGATAACGAAGTCAAAACATTTGTGATACAGTGGTTAACAAGTCAGGCGGCAGAATTTTATGAGGAGGGTATTCAAAAACTGGTGCCACGTTATGACAATTGCCTCAATATTCACGGAAATTATGTAGAAAAGTAGATTAAGGTACAGGCTTTCATGTAAAAATAAAATTATTGCGATATCTTTGCACGTCTTTTTTAATTTCAAAATGGTACTTTCTTAAAAAACATGCCTCGTACTTTACAATAACTTGCATTCTTGAACATTATACGAATGATAGTTATAAACACAAAATCTAATATAATCCGCATACTCTCTTAAGCAGGTTCTGAATTCGAGAAATGTTGAGGATGTACAGTTGCTTATATTTTTTATCTCTACATGAAACTATAAAGGAATTCTGTCTTGTTATGCATTCATTATGCTTTTTCGTACTAAACATTATGAATTTCATACAAATTTGAAATGTGATATATGTTGAAAATGATCCAATTTTAGAAAAATTGTTATACGTTGATACTTAAACATTATTTAACATCACTTAAACTTAAATCATTTAAATTATAACTCAGTCTGTAGCGATGGGAAAGCTGAAAACACTTTCTTATCGAATTCTAAAATCATCTAAATTACTGGAGATATTACGCATAATCGTCTTCTAACATAAAACCTACAATCAAGTAATATTATACATCTAATATTATCGAAATCGAAATGTCAAATACGGAAATATGTGTAATTTACATCGCAGAATTTTTTCAGGTAAATTCAGATACGCACTCGTTTATTTTCTGAATATTACACAGTATATCTCCATACCTTTTGTAATTAGGTAATAGTATAAAGTTACTGTCATCCAAGCTAAAATTACTTCACCATTGTCCACTGAAAGTTTGAACATAATATCGAAAATTCTACATTTCTTGGATTGAATCCTATTTCTCGAAAATCTATTGAAATTATGAAAACTGAGACTTAAATTCTTCACTATGCGAGATGGGATAACATACCAGTTAAGACAGTACATTATCATATTATCGTGGATAGAAATTGCATGATCATTTACAAATTACCAATTACATTCCATCTTGCACAGTTACGAAAGTCGTTTAATAAGTTTTTAGAAACTGCAAGAGATTCAGAGTAGCATAAAAAAAGTTTGGTGTTTAGTAAGTAATATAACTCAAAACATTATTTATGCCTTATTTACACACATTAAAGATTTTGACGCCTTTTGCTCCTCAAAAATTCTTCGTCATAATTTTTCCAGCCATTGATATCATCCTCACTTTTTTTTAAACAGATTCACCAAAGGTAACACATTCTTTTGATTTTTGCTTACTTTCTGATTTTGCTTGAAAGCCATAAGGGTCTAAAATATATTCGGCAATGATTAATGATAATATCAAACATAGTATTTAGTTACTTTATTATTTTGTAAAATATATTTATTATATCGAAAACAAATATCAGCAATTATATTGTTTTATTTGAAGAAAATTACAGTGAATAATTCCAATTCTTAAAATTCTGTTAATGATCCATTTCAAGCATTTGTGTATCAAAATTCTTATTTTATGTATATGTATGACTAACAATTTAAGGAAACAGTTAA
Organism: Nephila pilipes; assembly: GCA_019974015.1. Classification (NCBI taxonomy): domain Eukaryota; kingdom Metazoa; phylum Arthropoda; class Arachnida; order Araneae; family Nephilidae; genus Nephila; species Nephila pilipes. The sequence continues at coordinate 116,736 of BMAW01004977.1, read as the reverse complement.
TATATTGAAATTTAAAAACTCAATTAATAATTTTAATATGTATAAAATAACGCCTAAATTTAATAATTCAATAAATCATTAAAATTTATGAATTCGGTTTTGTCTAGAATAATTTATTTTAGAATAATTTATCTTCGATGTCTTGAAATCCAATAAAATTTAGATAATCAGCAGTTTTGATTTCAATGAAATTACAAATAACTTCTTCAACCATTTTAACCCGTGAAAAGGTGTTCTCTTATTATTTCTTTTTCTAGAGAAAATTAATTAATTGGGAATATTCTAACTGCCTTCGGTAGTTTCATAGCTTCATATTTCTGTAGAAAAATAAAACTTTCAAAGAAATGTATCCAAATAACTCATCTTATTCAAATAAATAAATGTTTGTCACATTATTTCTACGAATAATAATACCACCACTTTTATACTAACCAACAGGATATTTAATCGTTGGATTTTGTTCAATAGTGTAAACTTTACCTAGGTTCTATTAAAAACTACTTACAAGTATTTTATTTCTCACATAAATCTCAGTTCATTGAGTGAAAAATAAATTTAGGTTAAAAAGTAATATCAGACAACTTCAATTTTTATTCTAAGAGATGCATTTTAATATGGTATAAGAAATATCTAGTATAATTCGGGGAAATATTCTTTTGTCGAATTTTGAATTATAAAACCAAAAGTATATGAAATTTTGATTCTTCTCCAAATATCAGATACTTTATGAAAATAAAGATTTCTTATCTCAAAACTGACTTAAATGCAAATATCTGATACATTTGCTTGAAAATTGATAAAAATACAAAAGAAGTTACCGGCAAATTAAATTATTAAATTTAGTCACACATATATCAAAAACGAAAAATAGTTGAAATCTACCATTTTCTTATAGAAAATACCATTGAAATCTGTGAAACCTGCACATTAAGAAATACTTAAATCCCACAGGAAATTAAAATTCTTTAAAAAAAAACATGCTCTATATCTAGAATTTATTTCCAGATTTTACTTACTTTCGAACAACTTTAATTGGCTTCTTTTTTCAAAAGAACATTTTATTCTACTTTCATTACCAATGCTAGATAAAAGAAATACAGCAAATGCGAAAACACAGTTTAAGATTAATCACCTCCATTTCTCGAAGAGTCTTAATATTAAGAAATACTTTTTATAAATTTATCCAACCAAAGTAGAAATGCATGTCAGAAAAAATATACTCTTCCGATGTCCCTTGAGCCCTGGTTGCTCCTTATATTTCGAGAAAATTTGCAGCTTCTTTTCTTTAAATCGCTCACGTTGCACGTTCAAGAAAAATGTTACCAATTTTCTTTTTCTTTCATCAGCGTTTTAGACATTTGAAAACGCAATTTCATTTTCTACAATTCGATTTCATTTTCTTTGATACGAATGGTTTTATTTTAATCTATTTTTTATATCGTTTCTGATAGATTTTTTTATCCTATGTAGTATAAATATTTTTGGTAATATTAGCCAAAAAATGCTGCATCTACCCAACAGTTTCATTTTTGAAACAATGCTTCTGATTTTTTTTTTATTTATAAGAAATAGAGTGCATGCTTTATCTTTTCAACACTTTGTTTTTATGTCTTATTCGAAAAGTTGAAATGGCTTTAAAGGACAAGTGTGGAAAGCAGGGTTAAGAAATTCTTTCCATAGAATGTATTTTATTGTTACATTTAAAGTATTCTCTCTATAAAAAAAATGTAAATTTATTTTTTTTAAGTTAAAAAAGTCTAAAGAGTTTAAACTGATATAATTAGAAATGTCAGATAAATTTAAAGCTTCTTAAACCTCTCTCTTTCGGTAGAAATTAACGCTTAGAGAGCAAATCTCCAATGATATTGTTACAATAAGTTTAAGGATAAGGGCTTGTATAAGTTTAGTCAAATAGGACTTTTACGTAATGAAACGAAGTAGTGTAAAATATGAAATGATTATGATTTAGAAGGTACGTTTTCCTTATATTTATCATTTGAAAGTTAGTGAAAACATAAATATTTACAAAAAATTAGTGGATATTTTCAATATAATAATTATTACTATTTCATGGTATTATTTTCTTACGATTCTCCCAATTAATTCAAGCTCTATCTGGTATGGGAATTTTTTTTTACATTTCAAAGTACTATTTAAACATCTCAAATCATAAATTTTGATTCACGAGTAATAGAGATTTGAATATATCTATAAAGATAAAATGAATAAAAACGGTTGCTTGGGATATTTATTGCTAAAATATATGCCTAAAGATACCAAATATTGATTAAAAGAAGTTACCATCTTCTGTGTAAAAAAATTACTATTATATGCATAATATTCTGACAATTGTTTTGTGATCTTGCATGCGTTTCTTTCTTATTGTTACACATTTGTGGTGGAAAAAATACTTAAAAATTTCGCTTATAGATGGAGATTAAATATTTGTGAAACTACTGTGGATTTTCTTAAGTAAAAGAGTAAATATTGAATTGAAAGAATTCTCTTATGTAAATCAAAAACATAACAAAAAATGTAGGCATAAGAATTAAAAATCTTCAAAAATCCTTACCACATTTTGGATTAAAATTAATTTCCAAAATAAATATAATTTACTTAAAAATATTGTCAAAAATGTGATGAAATTAATGAAAGATTTTTGTTAAAAATTCAAAATTGCTATCAAAGTGAAAAGCCAGAAAAAAATTAATATTTTCTTGAAGAATAAAATTTCGAGAGTATTGTGGTGTTGATGATCACCAACAATTTCTTTGATAAGTCCAGGTAGTATGTAAATAAAGACGGAGGGACTTTAAGCCTTTATTGGAGCAAATCCATACTGAATATAATTCGGTGAGTAACGCTTATAATCAAAATCATAAATTAAAGTGATAAGTTAATCTCATTATGATATTAACTTCTTGTAGGCTCAATTATATCAAATTTATGGGTAATAAATGTCAATTTTGTAAATATTTATTTTTATAAGTAATAGAATCTTATATAACATTGTTATACAACTGCCAAAATTTGAGCTATATAGTGGCATGTTTCATTACAGATTATTTCAAGACTTTCATAAAAAATGTTCTGAATCTTGCTAATTACTTCCATTACCAAAGAGAGAAACGTTAATCCCTTGTATCACAATAAATACTAAAGGTGGAGCATTTGTATTTTACACATTTAACTTCACCATTGGTGAACATTTTTTTAATCTTACTGAGTCTGAATTCATTGTCAGTTTCCAGATGAAAATTCAATTTCAATAGAATCTCCGATTGTGAAATATATAAATTATACTCTTCTTGCGTATAATCCAAATGAAATTCACTCAATAGGAATCTTCGGGATGCGCGGAAGCTATAATAATAAGCACAATTCTATTTAAAAAAAATTAAAAACTTTTGTAAACGAATTCTTATAAACATTGAAGTAAATAAACTTTAGTACATGTCACTTGAAACCTGTAATTAAGAAATGTGCATGATAATCTCATAAAAAAATGCTTTTTATAAAGAATTCGCAAACATTAAGATCTAATAAAAAACACTCATTACTTATAACGACTAATTTGTAAAAAAAATTCTTTAAAAAGGAAAGAAAATTAAAACATTTTAAATATCTTTATAAGGTATGCGAGTTACAAAGCTGCTTTTTGGATATTGGAATTGATTTATTCCCATAATATTATAATGTAGTTCTTATACTAAAATGTACAATGAGATATCTTTACACAGTTTTTCAAGTGGTTAATCAATACATGCCATGCATTATATCGTCACTTGACTGAGGTTCAAAATCGAGAGTTCCGTCACTAATAGCCATGCGTTATAAACCATGCATTATAAAAATAAAATTTTATGTAATGTTCAAAACACTTTCCGTAGAGATTTCATACTTTTTATAAAAAATACAACTAAAAAAAATTACAGGATTTCAAAGTATTTCATCACTGTTGACTTTATTTACATTTTGCGTTCAAGCTCCTTTTGCAATAAGCAGTTGTATAATATGTATTTGTTATGATATTTTTATTATATATATACATTTCTTAGTTAAATTTTCCTTTTAAATCCTTAAGCCTGCATTTATTATTCAAACGACAGTAATTTTTTTTTTCTTATCTAACAAATTATAATTAATAACAATATTTCTATAATACAAATTCTGATGTAACAATGATAATTATTAACAATATCCGTACGAATTAACAAATACTCATAGCTTAGGCTTCAACAGCAATTTTTAAATAATTTTAGTGCTATAATTCAAATTAAATGCTTATAATTAAATGTTTTACTAACAAAATTATAATTGCATTATGTTAATAATTAATTATAAATACACTGTGTCAATAAACATTTGCAGTCTTGTTTGATAGATTTCTTTTAGATAACTTTTTTCGCCTCAATTTAGATTTACTTTTATATGTAGCTTCTATGTATTCTTTGTATTTCATTTTTTATCTGATATAAGGATTGATGCTATTACAAATACATTTGTATATACTAAATTGCTCCCTTCCTTTTATATGTCTTTATTCATTCCTTGAGCAGAATTGTTATAAAATTTATAGCTTTCAATTTTATATATATATATATATATATATTATGTTCAGTCTTAAATAACTACACCGTATCCTAAAACTAAAGATTAAAATTTCTGTAAATTCTAACTATATCTTTCTACATTTCTAATGATTTAACCTATAATTTAAAAACATTCAGCTTACTCAAAATCAGTAATTTCAATTTAAAAACTTCTGATCTCTGACAGATTATCTGTCGAAACTCATTTGGGGGAGACATTTATTTCGAAATTAAATCCGATTCTTTTGTGTAGTAAAGACGTTTGCTTCGGGGTATCATTTAATCTTCATGGGATATTTAACTAAAACAAATTTGTTATCATCATCTGATACATACATCACGCCATGCATAACTTAGTACACATGAGAGAGGAGTAAGTCTTTGTATACCCTTCACATTCTAAATATATTGGAATTAAAATTAAGAATGTTTCAGTAGCAGAATAGAAAAATTTGGTACTGGGGGATGATTTGAATTTGTATGGATATGTTTCTTAAAACGATTCCTATTTAAATAGAGCACAAATAAAAATGCATCTCTGAATATAAACATTTATTTCAATCATGTTGATTTCTTACATCACGGGTTATTTAACCATTTACATCTTCTGATATTTCATGACATTTATATTTGAGAATACGACAATTATAGTTGACATTTGTATTTAAGTATTCTTATATATCATGACATTTATATTTGAGTACAAATGATAGTAAAGTAAGTCTGTGTACTCTTTCAGATAGACCAGACTTTAAATTAGGGATCATTTGGTTGTATGTTAAAATATTTAGTATTGTAGAATATTTTGAGTTTATGAAGTGATATTTCTTAGAAATATTTGTTTTTAATTTAAATATAAAAAATGCATTTCCAAATTATTTTTCACACTAGTTATGAAATTATTTTAAATTCTTTTTATTAAAATATTGTTCAATACATATTTGTGAATGGAATATTTATATTTATGTGAAAGTATGAAAAAATAGAGGAATACCAGAATGAAAATTTGGAATAATTTAGATATACAAATAAATTAAGTGAATAATCATATATAAGCAGCAGAGCTAAAACAATAAATTTATATTTCGTTTCATTTTATCGTTATTACTTCCTATAATATTTTCAGAGATTAATGGGTGTATTAGTATTGGATTGTATAAAGTTGGGAGAAGTTTTCTAAGGGTGTAGCATTTATATCAGGACTAACTTTTCTTACGATCTCGAAAGTTCCCATTTAAATTACCTTTTTCTATTTTCAATAGGAATTAAAATTATAAGAGTTGAACAAAGAATATGTAAAATTCATGATAAAAATTAAATCCTGAAGTTTATTTTAATGGTTTTCAGAATAATGAAGAGTACACACATATATATATATATATATATATATATATATATATATATATATATATATATATATATATGAGAGCGAGAGAGCGAGTGTGTGTGTGCATGTGTATTTCAGTTTACATAGGCTAGGTATTGCTCCAAATTATTTTAATTACGAATCAATTTTCATGTTTATAAAATTATATGTCACTTAGAACATGTATCTTGATTTGAATTAAGATGTATTTCCCTCTTATTGTTCAACTTTCACCGTTAATGTATATAAACTAGCTGATACCCGCCCGCTTCGCTGGACAGACGGTAATATAATAATTTGGAACCTATACGTAAGATATCAAGAAAAATTTCAAGTTTTAAAACTTTAATGATAATCTAAATTTAAAATTTTAAGAAATTGATTGTGTGTAATAACGGTTATCCTCAACTTTCAAATATTTGAAAAAAATATAAAAATTTAGTAAAAAGTCACCCTATATATATATAATAAGGATAAAATTCATTCCGCCGTATACATGTTACACCTAGTATTGCCAAAGATGCAACCTTCTGTCAGAATATTCATCATGTGCCTAACTTTCAAATGAAATACCATCGCAATGGCCTCATGTCTATCATAAGATTTTTGTCCTTGCCTCAAGATATCATTGATTTCTAACCATTTAGGATTGCAAGTGACTGCAATCCTAAAAATAAGTCGTGGAAGTCGGGACGTCCAAAATATCTTACGTATGTCATAGCCTCTTCAGTTCGTTCATGCATGTAGCGAGGTCCTCCAGTAAACGAAGATTGTCTTGCGTGTGTGCTATTCCGAAAAAAGTCGCCATTTTAGTATTTTTCAAAATCCCGCTAAGTTTTGGAGCTAAAATACATTCCAAATTCAATTTATTCCAAACTCATTTATTCCTATCGCTAAATAGGTACGTTTCCTATTTTCGACATGTACGAAATTTCCCATAAAGAGCCCCTTCGCCAAAATCTCCTTCATCAGCGCTTCAATATAAAATTATTTGGTATTTTTTTCATTTAGCACGCGTAAATCTCACCAAGTAAACGTAATTGGTGACAATACACAGTATACATAGAAGAAAAAATATATTCCGTTTGGTGTCGGTCATATCATTTTTGGCGATAAAGTCGCCAAAAATATAACCGACGGATAAAAGTAGATTAACGGATGAAAATTACATTTCGGATAAGAGTTCCGTAAAATTCGTTCTTAACGAGTATCTACATCGCAAAATGAATAACTGTGCTAAATTTCAAGTAAATCGGTTGTATAGTCTCTGAGATATCGCGATGAGTCAGTCAGTGGTATTTCGCTATTATATATATAGATACCTTTTTAATTTTGTACAATATGTCCATGATTTAAAAATGTTAGACTAAAAGGAATTTAAAAAGGTTTTTCTTAAAAAAATAATTCATTTCAAATTAAAATGAAGCAAACATAACTATTTTTCCATTCAAGTATCTGAAAAGTGCTTCAATTTTAATACATATAATCAGTATTAATTGAAAGAGATATGTCAAATATCCCATTTTAATTACAATGTCTTCAGTTCCTATGATTTTATTCGTTGAATAGTTAGTTGTAACCTATTTACAATAAAATAAATAAGAAATATTCCAGTGGATTTAAAATCAAGGAAAATAATCAAAGAAAAGAAGATGTTTGAAATTAATCTAGACAGTCATCAAGTATTAAAAAGTATTTTAAAACTTCCAGTTGAATATGAATGAAATTGACAAAATAAGATAAATTCAATTGCTTCTAAATGTATGAAAAACACAGTTTCGCAATTTTATTCAAACCACATGTGCTGAAGTAAAAAGTAAAAAGAATTTAAGTGTCTCTGGAATTCAGACATAACTTTGACAGTTGCTTTTGAATTATGTATAAGCCTTTCGTCTGAGTCTTGTCTCTGGTGTTGGAATAGCTAAAAATATCTGAATAGCAATATCTGTATCGTTTAGTAATGCGTTGTTCAATTGAATTTGTTGGAACGGAATTCATGTATATAAAAGTTATAATTCCATAAATGTTATTGTAATAGATTTAAGATCTAAAATTGATAGGAAAGTAGAAGAAAAAGATTAAGTATTTATAAAAAAGTCACTCACATTTCTATATATTATGTGGTATTTCCTGAAATGAATTCTATTATTAGAACATTTCTAAGTGGATTAAACTTATATATATTTTTTATCTCTATAATGTCTTATAAGACTTTGAAAGTACTGAAGATATCTATTACGTAAGAATAATAACGGGAGGAAACATAACATTGATTATAAATTATTTATGTTGTTAAATTTAAAGTGACTTGTGTAATTACTTTTTTATTTTTTGAAGAACATTTTAAATGATTTAGAAGCAATTTAACAGATTATATTTTTGAAGTTCATTAATATTTAATGAATTTCAACTGTAAGCACATTTTTTATTTACTATTTACCTATGCTCTTCAAAATAATAAGAAATATTGCCAAGTTATTTGTCAATAAATATTTGTCATTCCCTGTAACGACTTTTCCAAGGAATATTAAATCATAAATTTCAAATTATATAGAAGCACCAATATTGCATCAATACGCTTTAAATAACACTTTTGTTAGTTTTTGAACGAATGAAAATATACTTGTTTCTTATATTACCTTTAGCAATTCTCCTCATAAATTTCATTGACATTTAAATCCAGAAATAGGACTTCCGAGTTTAAGTATTCCAGTTTATTTCTATATTTCTTTAAGTCCAAGGCAGCTAAGTAGTCATGGTCGGGATCTCGAGGCTATTTTTTTCTCATCAAGTTAAAGATTTTAATTTTGATGCCACTAAAGAACCACTTTAGAGCCTGGTTAATGCATGTTAAGTGTGTTGAGGCTTCAAGTCTTCACATTGGTGGAGAATTAAATCGTTAAGAGTGGAGTGCTAGCTCAGGTATCGTTCTCGTCTGGACTAAAATTCAAAATTACGAGGTCCTTAGCCAAAAAGTCTCACGTTCAATAAATGAGACGCTGATAAACAAACAATCAAACTCATGTTTCAGATATTAATCCGTTTCCGCCCAACGTCATATTTATAGGACAGTTCATTTTCACCATTATAAATAAAGCTATTCAATATTTTGCCAATTCTTTTTCTATCCCTTGAAGAGTAATGGTTTCACCCTACTTACTTAAGCCGATTTGAACCAGATGGAAGCATTTTTCAGCAAACTGCAGACACCTAAACTTCGCCATTTTCATGATTTTTTCTTGCTGAATTTCATTGTAATCGTACGAAAAGGTTTTAAAGGTAAGTTTAAATATTTTTTCAGAATTTATATTTTAGATATTCTATTAACAGATATCTTATAACGTTTTGGAATTAATTTTACTTTTATTAGTTTTAATTACAAATTTAAACTACTGTCCTAAAAATAGGACGCTGGGCGGATTCGTTAATTTTTCTGATATTTAGTTTATTTCATAGGGGCTCAATATGTCGCGAAAAAAAGTTTTTAAAACTACCCAGGAAACTGTAGAATACCTATTTTCGGAGGAATTAGAGTCTGAAATGATTGTTTTGCCACCTGAAGTAGCTGAATTTACAGATGAAAAAGGTTTTGATGACTCTGAAACTCTTGATCCATCTGTAAGAGACGTAATTTATCCTATAATTTGTAAGTTGACCTAAGAAAGAGTGGATTTTTAGCAACATGAACAATAAGAAGTGACAGAATACATCATTGTCAACTTGAAATTGATTCTATTTTCAAAAAGACTAGCCGTGGTTCACATGATTTCTACTTTGATGTGAAAAATAAAATTACTGCTGTAAAATGGAATGATAACAAATGCATTAAACTTGCGACAAATTTTAACATAATTGAGCCACTAACATCTGTTTCAAGGCGTGAAAAGGGAAAAGCTGAAAAAAATAAAATCGAACAGCCATGTCTCATAAACAATTATAACAAAAACATGGGTGGTATAGAATCTCATGATTGGCTTGTAGAGAAACATACCATAAGAATCCGTGGAAAAAAATGGTATTGGCCAATTATTACCCGAATTGTAGGTATGGCTGATGCAAATACCTGCGTTATTTACAACATGGTAAATGCAGAGAAAAAGAGTATCAAAGAAATAAGGAGACATATTGCAATAGCCTATCTAAAAAAAGGCAACACAATACAAATGCAAATCGGTATACCAAGTTATACAATTTCATCTCGAGAGAAGGAAATAGACACTTTTAGACGTGATGGAATTGGCCATATAATTAGTAAAAGAGAAAAACAAAGACGATGTCAAATGCAAAATTGTTCGGGAAAACCTCTTACTTTTTGCATGAAATGTAATGTAACTCTATGTACAAAATGTTTTCTAAATTACCATACATAGTGTGAATATGTTTAAACTTAATAAAAAATGTCAAATTTATTTGTGTTTCACTTTATTTTGCATTAAATATTAAAGTTCAATTGTTTGGGAACAAAGTCAAGGAATTAAAAACAAAGGAGAAGTACTAAGTGTTCAAAAACTTCCATATCCTCCCAGCGTCCTATTAATAGGACAGTAATTATCTCGGATCCTAAATTAGTGGTGTGGAGTTTAATTGCATATTATATTTAATTTAAGTGTTTAGAAAATAATTTTAAAAGTTTTTAACAAAATTTCAATTTTAAATTAAGTTGGGCGTTAACGGGTTAAGACAGAATGAATACAGTATATTATTTAGGGAATTGATATTGTGAAAATTGGTTTTATCTTATGGAAAGCCATTTTGAACTTCAGAATAACGTTCATAATTTTCAGGGTGGAGAAAAATATTAAGTATTTCTTTACCCTTGAGCACAAGAGAGGATTCCAATATTACCAATTGTGCAACTATTCAAGTTAAAAAAAAAGAAAAACTTTTCAATGATTGTTTATGAGCTAAAAGTTGTTAATGTCTTTAATTTCACTGACTGAAAATAACCATTATATTTTGTAATATGCTACATGTTTCCATTCTTGTAATGATTCATTTCTGTGAGAATTACGACACTGAATTTAATTGCTGGATTCAATGGTAAATTTAAATGTCTAATACACATGGACTGGTCGATCTTAAACATCGAATACCAAATGATAAAATTGAAATTTATCGTTAGTAAAATTCAATGATGTAAAATGAAGAGATAATAATACCACCAAATGCTTAAGTACCAACAAGCATTATAAAGTTACTGATTATAATAAATGTTTTGCCGATAGCATTGATACTATCGATATTAAAAGTGATGTTATCATTATTATCATGACTAGCATGGACACTATTAATGTAATATTGATAATTAATGACTTTCTATATTATCAAGTATTTGATGTAATACACATGCCTAAGAATTCATGGCCTAAGCTGTTCATAATATTTTAGGTTTTCAAAGACAATATATAGATTCGAATAATCTAAAAAGAATAAAACTTCTTTCAACAGTACAAATATACCCATCTGTGCATACACATGATCTTAAATTTTTTGGGCAATATTTACTTTGATATAATTTTTGCCCTTATAAATAGTATCATTCTTTACAGTACCCAGTACTCTTTAAATCTTAAGTCTACCGGTCCTTTTCATTTTATTAACGTAATGTTAATTATATGGAATTACTACTACCATCTTCAAATGAACGCTATTTTATCTATTCGAATGCTAAAAAGTGCATCGAAAAAAGCAACAAAATTAGGAAGCTTTCTTTAGAAATATATTTTTCTCCGATTTTTAAAAGTATTTTACCCCTATTTTGATAGTTCGTTTATGGGTTTTCCTGTCTTAAAAATTATTATAAAGTCTTTATAGAAATGGAAAAGGAAATTCTGCGAAAATCTAAATTATATTTTGCTCGGATTAGCTTATTGCATTCAAATAGAGAAAATAGTAAAGATTTTCGGTCGATAGCAAAAGTTTTATTGGAACAATGATAAGCTCACGAAATCAAAATGGTCGTTAGACGTGTGAGCCTTAATGATTTTTCTTTGTATATCAGATATGAATGAAAGTGACACAATAAATATTTTCTCATCAAGTGGGAAATTTTTATTTTTTTAATTAAATAACTCAATTATGTATAAGTCGTTTTTTATAATCATAATTTAACATAAATTGCTTAAAATATCGACACATTATTTTGAAAAGGAGGTGGAAAATTCTTGTAATATACATGTAGGAAAAGAAAAAAAAATATTTTATGCAGAATGTAAGTAATCCTCACTTAATTTATATTAAGAGCAATAAAAATTATGATTGAGTATGTTAATTTCCATTTGTAACACTAATATATGTATCTCTGTAGTATTGAAATATGTATCTGTTTATGGAAAAATATCAATTTCATGAGCATAAATAAGTATATATAAGCATTTAATAAATTATATCTATATTTACATACGTATGCCATGCACATAACTTAAGATACCTATCACACAAAATCTCCTTTATTTCATAATTTTAAAAATTTGCAAAATTGTTATTATCATAACATCCTATACACTATTAAAATTCTGCAAAATCACAGTTTGAGAAATGTGCAAATGCATATATTTTTCTCTATAATTTTTTTACGTTTGTTTATACTTTTAAAATGCAGCATTCAAATTTTTAAACATCAAATTGGTATACATATTGTATTTGAGGTACCAATGACTTAGCATTTTTCATTACTGAAATAAAAAAAAAAATTACAAAGTATGAAGCATTTTAGTATTTTGGTTACCTTTGGATCGGAATATAAAAATAAATGATACTGAAATTTTAATACTTAAGGATTTACATTCAATTAAAACTTCAACCTTAGCATTTTTTTGAACGTTAGAGATTAGAATTGACGACATATAACCAATTCACGTTTATTGATACATTTAAGTAACCGTATAACTCTGTAACAAAATATTAAAATCAACATGAGTTTGCAAAACATAAGCATTGGACGTGAGATTCATGTAATGTTTCTTCCTTCGTCTATCAGTTCAAATTAATTGTCTCATTTCAGACTGAATTACGGCATAGTGGAAATGCTCTTGATAGTTTCACGCTTATTACAGTATTATGTAATTGTATCGCATATTTTGTCAAGAAAAACAGAATGTAAAATTTAAATGCTATAAAATGCGGGTTTTAATCGCGTATCTAATTTTTATTGAGACATCACTACAAATTATGATAAATTATGAAATATAGTATTATAATTCATAACGAACAAAAATATTCATGAAAAACTTGCTTGCAATACCAAATTTGAAATTCGAGAAGATTAGAAGAATTAAACTAGATCAGATGTTGAACTAGTTCATATACAGCATGTAATATCTGAGACAATAAAAAACCAAAACTTCGAAATAATTCTAGTGCAATCTTTTTCCATTTATCAGATGACGGAACTTTTCTGTGTTACTGTAGTAGTGAGAGTAGCAATTGAGTTAATCTTCCTCTTCCCGCAAAATCTACTAATCGTTCTAATCATAACTAACTTGTAACGCTTCTTCTCGATACTTGGTATTTTTACTGGATCCTTTCCTCGGCAGAACGCCTGTCTTTCTCGTTGTTCGCTTTTTAATTCCATATCAAGTACCGGTGCCGTTGTGTTTCCCAACGTGAAACGGCTGTTATAAAGTAAAGAGGAAAGTTGGCAGTGGGGAAAGGGAAAGGTTTTGGTGCCACGTGATAGCCAAAGTTGGCGACAGATGGCGCTGTCAATTGTCTTAATTCCTCTTCTATCTACTCTCAATGTGAAATAAAAAGTGGGAAAATAATAAAAAAAAAAAAGTTAAATAAATAGTGGATAGAAATGTAACAAGGAGCTCAATATTTGTTTGACTTAGAATTGAACTAAAATATTCCAAATACAATTTTTATTTAAGGAACAAACACACACTAGAAAAGATTAAATTACTTTCTTTAAGAAGAAACACATTTCACAATTCTAAAGTACTTTTTTCCCCTAAAGCTTTACATTTTAGCAAAAATACTTTCAAAAAGATACATTTAATCACTTTGTTCATGAAGAGTCTTCTTCGCTTCACAGAATTTTTATTGGCATTAAAGAATCTAATGGAAAGTTCTTGTATGAAAAATTTGGTAATTAATAGGTGCATGATTATTTCTTTTCAAATCCTTATTCATTTTATTTTTATCATTATTTCATCTGCAGATTCGCTGAATTCAATTCCAAAAATTTAAATAAAATAAATAAAAGAAGATTTATTTTTAAAATGCAATGCATTTTTAATGTGTTTTTTGTAATAATTTTGTTGTTATGAATGATATTACTTTTTCATCAAAATTTTTATCAATTCTATTCTTTTATTTTTATTCATAAATCAAAAATTTCAATTTATTGCCCAAGTTGCTATCAATGGTTTAAGAACACAGCTGTTTGAAATTTACTATACCATTATGAAGAAGTAGTTATATACTAATTGCTGACTTTTTATGTTTTGGCACTGAAATATCGTTAGTTAAATCCTCATAATAAAGCAACTTTTAATGGTTTCGAATGTTTAATGCCACAAAATTTCACAATATAAAATAAGAAATACTGAGCTCTTCCATTCCTGGTTAATGATATGACTCCATTTTAGAATGATATTCTTAAGTATTGATACATTACATATATAGTATCACAACATACGTAAGATGCAGGCATACGTATGTTACATATCTGTAAGACTAGCTATCAAAACATAAAAAATTGCACCGCCAGTTCCTTATTGAATGTTTTCCTAATAAGTTAATAATGAGTGAGTTAATAATGATTTAGTGAAATGATTTTTTTCCTATTAAAAGAAATGTGGTTAGATAAGATTAAAGTTCTTTAGATTGCATTTAAGGTTCACAAATGAAGTGTGTATTTTAAAGGAATACTTAGAAACATTAAGGGATATATAAAGATCTCTTCAAAGTATAACAAATAGTTTTAAAAAATATAACAATTGACAATGATGGTAAAGGAACTTAGAAACAGTTCAAGCGGTCAAACTAAAATTAGTAGAAAATATACTTATTAAAGTTATCTCAAACCTATAACATTTCACCTTTGTAAATATTAAATGTAATCTTTGGCGTTTCTCCGATTGATTAAATAATTAAGAAACTGCAAACTATTTCAAATTTGGAAAAATATATATCCATAACTCCCTGACATAATTATAATTGATAAAAATGACCACCGGTTCTTAAAATAATGTAATAGGTAAAATAATCAAGATAAAAATCAAGGTAGAAACTTAATTTTTATTACAATGTAATTTTATTAAGAATTACTCACTTATATCTAATAATACAAATCATCCTATTATCTGTAAAATAAGTGAAAACACATTTTTAAACTAATATAATAATAAATGTATAATACTGTGTTCTTAAAAATACATTAAGATTATATAAGAAAGTAAAAAAATGTTTTTTTTCCACATGTCTAAAATATTTTGTTACTAAGTGTAAAAATAATATTTTCCCGGTTTTTTTACTCCATATTTTTATAAAAAAAATATATTGATGTTTTCCCACAATATTAAACAAAAAATATTGAAAGTCTGAAATTTGAAGAATATTTTCGAAAACAATGTAATTAGAGTGAAAAAAAAATAGATCTTGAAGTTATTCATCAAAGAAGCCTTTCCGAATTTCAACAGCCTAATTAATTATTTCTTAGCGTGTTGATGTGTTAAACGAACAAAATATAAACTCTTTATTAATACTCCATTTTCTTTCAAACGAATTTTTAAAAATGTTTGAATAGGGCTTATCAATCATTTTAATGGAGGTTTATTGACCTTAGCTGATGTAATTATTAACTTCTTTCAGACTTGTTGCCTAGTCTAAGCTACTTTCAAAAGAAATGCGATCTGTTAATCTTACAAAGTTTTGAATACATATACTCGAAGCTTTGTTTCAATCAACGGATAAAAGACTTTTAGTCTCTTTTTCATATAGCATTCACAACATATCAATTGATATATCATTTGATTATATAAAATATGAGATAATTTAATTCTTTAATTAAATAATTTAAAATAAGTTAATAAATAATCATTATTTATTTAGCAATTCATAATATTACTTATCATAGTTTTAACTCGTGCTTCTCTAAACTAACTATTACATTATCAGAAAATAAAGTGAAGTCTTCACTTACTAAAAACATATTTGATATATATGGCAATTTTAATCAATAATTGGAATAATATTGATATTATTGAATACAATTAGTAAAAAGTATCAGCAGCATTAATTTCATTCTTTCAAAAATGTTAATTAATTATGCATTCCATTTATTTTACACTAAAATTTAGGTTATGTTTGGAGGGCTCCAATGCTTTGTAATTGCTTAAATTCATGAGCACACTCAAATTAAAACCAAACAACTTCATTCTCTCGCCTACTGATACGTGGTTGCTTACACGATCAAGAAAGAAAGGGTTTTATATTGTTATAGACCTTTTCGACACCTTTATTCTATACATGAATGACCCGTAGAGAGTCATTGAATGTTCAATTCTTAGAAAAGTGCATCGCAATTTCTGGAAGAAAGGGTGCTTTCTCCCTCTTCGTGGTTGCCCTCCATTGTTATGGCTGCATATTTAAATAAGAAGGTCGCCAAGAATTGGATACATTCATCTACGATATTTGACATTCCCGCACACTCTCATGCGAGCATATTAACATGACATATCACACGCGCGGGTCACACAAAATGCCTATATTTATATTCACGATTACTTCAAAGATTGGGACACATTTGTCATCCTCCCCTAGGTATGTTAAGTTATATGAGTTTTAATAGTGTTTGTTTCACGAAATTTAATAATTGGATCAAATTAGTGTTTCTCATTTGAGTCATTATTATCTATTTTGAGCAATGATCGGAGCCTCTTCTCCCACTATTCGATCACTCCATTTAGTCTAGTTAATTTAATAATGTGTATAACTCAAATTAATTAGTTTTAAATAAATAATCTGAAATCAAGAGAGAGGTTCTGCATTACTACTATCACTATCATGGCATAAAAGTTTATGATAAGAGAGGAAGTGTTCAATTCAATTCAATCAAAAGTAAATGTAATTATCATTTTTGATGTGTAGACCAAAATTATCATAAATTGTACTTTAAGATAATTATTTATTTTATTGATAATAATGTAGTGATAATACCGACTATAACTATTAGTTTTACTTCTTCGGAAATGAATTTTATCTAAAAAATAATTTTCAAATATCTTAGCTCATACATCATTTAAGCATTTTTCAAATGCTACTCACTTATATTTAATCGTAACCTCATCAGTTACGATAAATGCTGTGGAAATGTACTTATTTGTGTACTAGTTGAAAAAAAAGCATAAATGGCTAACATTGGGTATTTGAAACTGAAAAGGGATGATCACATATTTTGATAAAAGTCAAGTTTTTGGTACTCAGATAATTTTGGAGACAAAATTGAACCCCTTAATTTTAGTTCAATTTTTTTAATGTTTTGTTTTTATGATATTCTAGCAAATGGAATTTGTAAATATTACACTATTAGGTGTTCATCGTAATTAAATCTGATCATGTTAGATTTTCATCGTAATCGAAACTGATCATGTTAGGTTTTCATCGTAATCGAAACTGTTCATGTTAGGTTTTCATCGTAATCGAAACTGTTCATGTTAGGTATTCATCGTAATCGGAACTCAACTGTGTCTCTTCTTTAGTTAGTATTCCAAACGACAACTATTAGTATTGTTCAGATTTGAGACCATGATGCAAGCCAAAGTGGCATTGCTTTCTAAAAGAACGTTGCAATAAATCAGCGAAATTTATTCTGTCTAAAATGCTATTCCAAAAATTTTTCTTAAAATTCTAGATGATATGTTGTTTTTAAATTTTATTATTATTTTAGCGAACTCGCATTCATTTAATTACACGTCTCTATTTTACTTTAAAACGGTTGATCAGACTCAATAGACACATAGTTTTTGTCTGGAATACAAAATAGTAAAATTCTCTTTCTTTACAGAAATAATTTATAAGACAATTGACAAATATATTTTTCATATGTTCATGTCATCAATCACTACGTTATTAATGGTTAATAAGAAAAACAATCCATTAGCCTTATTAATTACATTTTTTATTATGAAGGAAGGGATGTAAAAAGTAAATAAATAATAAAAAATAAAAACATAAATTACCAGAAAAATATATATATATATATAGCGGAGTGAAATTGAAAACCATACCCTTCGATTACAATAACAATGCACGTCTTGAAATATTTAAGGACACCATCAATGCATGATTTTTACATAGACGTAATTAAGAAATTGAGTATTATAGTCTTTTTAACTGAGCAATTTACATCACCGTTAATTGAGAAATCTGATAAGGAAATAGAAACACTAAATAAAATTGAAAATTATTTTCATTGTAATTTTCTTAAAAAATTTTAATAAGGAAACATAGCGTGAATAAATAAGGGATAAATTAAGATCCTACATACAAAAAAAATTCTTTTAAAAGTGGAACATTTGTTTAATAGAAGTCATTTAAAATAATAAATATAATTTTTTTTATCAATACTTGTTGTCTAATAATACCGTTCGGAAACATTAAATGTGAGAAGCGATGAATTTCTGATAAACTAAGCAAATCTTTTTCTTTTAGGTTTTTTTTCAGGGGAGGGGGATTTAAAAGATTTGTTCAGCGTCAAAAACAAAATTTTAAATTTCAATTTCTGAAATGTGGAAATGAAGAACTTATGTATAAAAACAATGTTTTTCCAAGAAAGATAGCTCTTGATATTTCATCGAAACTTTTGTATTTCTCTGATAAATTGCTAAGGAGTTTAAATATAAATTGTGAAAAAGCAGTACATAATTTTTCAGTATGAGTTTGCTTGTTGATGGTGTCTTTTATATCATTCACATGAAGGAAAGATTCAGAGTATCTCTCGCTCTCTCTGTCTCTAATTAAACTAAATAATATCATAGATACAATCATTTTAAATTTTAAATTAGCAAATTTTTAAGGTAAAGAAAGAAAAGCCTGTATGAAAATGTGTTCATAAATTATCTTTCCATAGAATAGGTATTACAACTTTTTTAAAAAAAATTATTTACATGTATGTATGAATAAATGAAAGTGAATAAATATATTCCTACTTTCTGATGCATTAATTTTTACTTTCCTATTCATTTTGTTTAACGTAACTTTAATGATTCTTTATTTAATACAAATAATTCGGTACGAATAACTTCGCGCTTATTTTAAGCAAAATACGCAAAATGGACTTAATTCAGCTAAAATACCTTTATTTTCGATGGAGAAACCATTCTGTTTAAATTAAACTTTTACATATATCTGATTTTCTATTTAAATTTTTCATGTTCCTCTTTTCATTCTTTAATAATCAGTCCAAGTAAACAGAAAAATAAATAGACATGCAAGCAGAAAAGGTTAAAAAATTGCATTTTGTTCTCTTTACCAATACACGAGCGCATGACTTCTGCATAGAAGAACTGTTTATCTTCTTCCATGTGTAATTTATTTCCAGTTTATGGCAACAGCAGCCATTTTCTCCGCAAAACGATAAAATGCCTTTGGGCGGCGCCGGTGAACAAAACGTTTCGCAAGCTTCGTTATATGAGAAAATGAAAACAAATAAATGCCACGAAATGAAAAGCATCACATTTTCCTGGAGAATAATCAAAGCGACATTTTTTGTTGAACTTCCCGTCTCACCCTTTTTATATCCATTTGCTTACTTCCTTTCACGAATTGGCTGAATTTTTACGGCTGGTGAATCAGTGAATTGCGCTTGGAAATTGTAAGGTTAATTTAAAGCCTTTTAATATATAAAATATCATACTGATGTTCCGAAACTATAAAATTGTTGGTTCGTCTTTATTATATTAAAGCTTCAAAAATTGGTTCTCATGTAAGAAATCTGTTGTAGTATTTTATTTCAAATTTTTAAAACTTGTTGCCTAGAAAATTATGCTTTATCATAATTAAATTTTTACCTCTTAGTTTGAAGCTATAAAATATATATTATTTAAATTTTTGTAATATATGGTCTGGCTATAAATATGACATAAGCATCATTTTGGAATTTTTTGAGAACCTGCTTTGTATTTCAAAAGGAATATAAAAGTTATGCCAAATGATGCAATTATAAAAATGCTTGCGAATCAAACTGTAGTTCTTTTCAATATATATATATATTACCCTTCCTTTTTTGTGAAACTAAGAAATAATAGCATTTTTCATTTACACCTATTGATACCTATCGAACTATTTAAGCCAAACATTTCAAATATATCTTACATTAGCATTTATATATTAAAGCTTTATTTCATTAAGTATCAAGTAAAATACAAGTTAATAATGAAAATTCAAGGTATCGTTAATTGAATAGCAAAAAACAATTTGCTCAGCTAGGTTGTTGGATTGAAAAATAATATATTTGATTTAATTTTCTAAGAAACAAGAATCTTTAATGATAAATATTACATATAGTAATAACAGCTGTGTGTATGTATCAGATAAATGAATTGTTGTATCATTGCGGGATTGGTATAATTGACTCTGGCTACTCTTTTGGTTGACATAATATAAATATTATGTCAACCAAACTTTTAAAAGATTTTTTAAAAAGTATGATACAGACATTTTATTTATTGATTCTTTGTAATATAGATTGAGTGAAATTGAAAATTTTATTGAATTATTAAATTAAATGTATCTTTAAATGGTCATAGGGCCTCAGTAACTTAGTCGGATGTGTAATGGAATAAAACCCAATGAGTAGTAGTAGAATTGGGTTCCGGATTCATCTCGTGGGTAAGGTCTAAAAGTAGTATAAAATGCCTCTGCTTTTAATTTTGCATCACTCTTACTTGAATTACGATATATAATACACATAATTTTTGTTATAATATATAGTAATGATCATAAGACAATATTTCATTCTCTTACCCGATGACTTAGTATCATCATGAAAAATTTAAATTTATACACATATAAATGATAGTGATACAAAATAAATATTATTTTAGATTATTCTGTTTTTTCCATTAAAATTGTGTTATTCATTTTTAGTTTCTATTCATAAGTCTTCAGTTAACTATTTGATTTCAAGAACTCTTGAGTTGTGCGGGTAACTAACAATGAAAATGAAATTCTGTGAATTACTCTTACAACACTGATCAATTTCCTTACACTGTTCATCCTGCAACAATCAAAAATAAACATGAATTATTTTAACAACCATAATTTCTTAATCATTACTTTACATTATGATTATATGTTGTTAGAAATTAATTACACCATTTCCATACAAAATGACTGTAAAAATTAAGAATAAGCCCAATAAAAGACCAAGGAATTAAGTAGGAGCAACTTAGAATCTCGACAACTGACATACTTTGCAAAACTAATTAACAGTATCACAATTCTTCCCTTATTATTTTTTTCCTTTTCACTTCATCTTTCTTAAACCAGGAATAAGGCTTGGGTGGAAATTCTTTCCGATAGTTCTTGGGTAGAAAAATTTCATTAAAGCGGACATTTTAACAAATGAATCTGGCACTACTCCCTGTGTCCAATAAGAACTGCGCTAAAAGCAGTCATTTATTTACAACTAGTTACTTATTCCGTACGGAAGAATAATTTATTACGAGCTGCTTTAGACTGTCCGGAAAATTCAATTATACCCAACGAATGTAGAGAGCTCAGAAGATCTTGTGCCTACGCCCTTACCACGCAGTTGTGTGAGGGCGGTGGAAGTGAAGTTGGTGCACTTGTATAATTTAGTTTTCGAGGAGTGTAACACTGAGCAGAAGAGATCAAGACGATAGAGTGGATTCAAGGTCATTCATCAGCATCGTGGCATGCTAAAACGCATCATTAGATTAGGGGAAGTGCTAACTTAATGTAGGGATTGAGTGGTATTAGACAGAACAAACGAAATGTTTTATTGTCTTGATCGGTATTAGGCGTATTGAAATGATAAAGTGAATTTATACACATGACGAATTATGTAATCATTAATACCAGATTTTCAAATATTTGAAGTTTTTAAATTTGAAGAAACAGTACATATATATAAAAGTATGTTACATTTTTATGCAGATTCTCAGCTTGAAAGTTGAAATAAGGAAAGGTCCTAATTATGGTAGGTACGGTATTTTGATAGTGTAAATGTGCATAATGAATAACTAGACATTTTTAAATTTATAATTCACTATTTTTTCAGTTTAAATCCGCATTGAGTGTAACGATGTTTGTCAGTCATTCTTCTTTAGAGAGTAATTGAAGACCAATATACATATCTCCTCTGTATTGCATCAAACACGATATTGTATATTTGCAAGTAAAGGCTGTCAATTTCAGATATTCCCATAGAAAAGAACTGGACTTGCAGGTAGAAGCAAGGACCCAATGGAATGTAATACAATACTTTATAAGATGTAAAATTACAAAATAATAAGAGTTAATTGATAGCGATAAATAAGAATGATTATCAATGTATGTTGAAGAATACTGCATTGTTACAAAATAAAGCTATCATAACCATTACAAACATCCTTCACCTCCATTTATGAGAAAAAGTTTCATCAACAGGAATCAAGTCATACATAGATAAGCTGTACAAGTATAAAATTTGGAATTAGGTATTATGTAGTCTTTCACATAGGTGTTTCAACTCCATATTAATACTCATTTGCCACAGGTATTACACCTCTTAATCTTTATTTACGGTCTAATGACGAGGTCATCACCTTTCCTGGTACCCCACTCCCTCCATATCCACTTCATGCTAATATAAATATTTTTGAGCCATTACAAGTATAATGTTCATCTCCTTTCTAGAGCAATAGCTTAAACTTTGCAATTGCTTAATTATTTCATTGATTTTATCAAAAATTATATCAGCTAATATAAATACTTTTTTGAGCCTTATATAAATAATATGAAATTTTGTACAAATCTAATCCCATACAATTGTTACCTTTTCTGGATCGAAATGATAAAATTTGTGGCTTACAGGAATTTGAAAAGATATAATTTTCCGTATTTCTGATTGAAAAAGAAGGGGGTAAATCGAGTTAAATGTGGTTCTTCTTAAATTAAATTTGTGCAATATCATTTGAATTTTTTGCGTGTGATACACATTAGCTTGGATCATTAAATAATTGTTACTTAACATATTGTTACATCAATGCTGTATTTTATTCCTTTCTGTTGGAAGAACAATTTCAGCAGGAAAACTATTTTACAGATTGTGTTAAAATATTTTAGTAACGTTGTATTTGTAGAGGTGTGATTTTGGTGACAAATTTAGTGACAATAGCTAAATTTGGTGACAAAAAATGATGGTCCTAGAACAATCTAGAAATTTCTATAACATTTCCTTATGGGTATTTACTCATGTAATTGTGTGTATATAAGGCATTGCTTAATTTTATAGAGAGTGTGTAGATTGTGTTAATGTGGTATTAAAATTTTAAATGCTGTGATCAGTGATTTAATGGCCTTTCAATTGGTGGTATTGCTTATTTTTAAGTGTGTGTTAATTGTTCTTACCGAAAGAAAATGTAGTGTATTTCTTAAGATTTTCAGAATAAATTGAATTTGTGTGCTAGGAAAGTACTTGTTATTTAATTACTTGTACATTTCCTGGATTTGAAATGATATGACACGATATAGATCCTGTCTTAGAGAGTTTAAGCATCGAGAAATAAGGAATTCAGATATTCAACAAAAATAGTTCTAAAGCATACCTAAAAAGTTTCTTTTCTTAGGATTATATATTGCTTTTCAAAAAGTTGATATTATACAGAATGATCATCTATGCCCTTTCAGAGATTTTCAAATATGCCTTAACTCAAATAAAATTAAGAAAAATTGCTGTTTTGAAATGGTTTTAGCTTTAATAAGTTTAAAAGTACATTGTTGTATCTAATTTAACACGTAAATTAAGTCGATCTAAAAAAGGAATGATTAACTTATACATATATAAAAGAACTTATACATATAAAAAAATTTAATGAACAGAGAGTCTTGCAAAAATTTCTGAATTTTGCTTAATATTTTGCTTAATCGGCGTACTCTAAGACAATATTTTATTAAATCTGCTACAATTAATTTACATAAAAAATTCTCAAGCATTTATTATTTGTAGACTTTTTGAAAACAAAACATTTTCTTTCAAAAACCTTTCTAAGTACAAGAAGGCTAAGACTAGGTAAACGTATTATTGACAGAAATAAATTAACTTATTTAACTATTCATTTTGATGATTAAATTTCATTTTTAGGCTTTTTTACGACTTTTCTCTTGTGTGTTTACTAAACTATCCTCAATACTATTTTCTATTATTTTTATCAAAACATTTCCTTAATTTTAAGAAATAATTTATCACAAACAAACTTAAATATGTTATTACAATCTAGAATTTCAATCTTTACATGCATCGCTGAAAAATGTAATTTTCTTTCTAGAAATAAATTAAATAGAAATTCATAGAATAAATTAAATAACGTAATAGAATAATAATTCATAGAAATAAATTAAATAACGTAAAACAAATTAGGAAACTAACAAGTATTAAATATCTAAACATCGAATTTAGTGTGTTTCAATATTTTAACAGAAAATAATTAGTCAATAAAGTGTTGTGTTATATTAGCGTTTAGCAGAAAAACCATTTTTAGAATCTTATAATGAATTAATCGTCTATTTAAATATCTCTGGTTAAGTTAGGTATTTTAAACCAGATAAATTAGCTTATTAAAGGAAATATGAGTCTACATAAATTAGCAATTTAATGAAAACTAAATACCTAAGGCTTTTCATAATTATTTTCAGTAACATTTATAAAAGTTGTTTCAGTAACTATTTCAATTTTTCTCGAATAGTGATTTTATTGTTTCTAAAATTGTATTTTTTATTTTACTATAAGTGAAAGGATATCTAACATCATAGAGTTATAGAGATAGAAATATCAAAATAATAAATGTCATTTGAGAGAGACTTTCGAATCGTTTTGAAAAAATCAATGATTTATATTTCTTCGTTACTCGAATTATATTTGATACAATTGTGTAGTGTTTTGACTTCAAATACTCAAAATTGTATCATGAAATATAAAAGAAATGTGCAAAGTGCATAAGACTAAGATTTGTACTTTAAATATGAGGTTTTTTTTCGTTTATTTGAAGTAGATATATTATTTTCTGTCAAAGAAATAAAAAATAACATTCTATGCTTCTTTATATTTCCTTTTGTTTAATTCAACAAATGTAGAATTGTTAAAATTGGAGTATAGATATATAAATAATTTTTGTAAATTACCATAACTAGGAACAGAATTTGAACTATATGAAATTAAATCGGGTTATTTATTCTTTCTTATTAAAGTAAAAAAAAAAACGTAATAAATTATTCTGTTTCCCATGTCTTTGTTTTAAAATTAATAGCAATTTTCAATGTTAACAGTTATTTAAATTTTGTGACTTACGACTATAAGAAAAATGAAAATTTTTTATTAGACATCCAAGGGGCTAACGTTTTAGTTGGATCACTTTTGCGTACCAGATCATTTTTCAAGTTTTTTAAGGTTTGCTCCAATTTTAATTACATTTAGCTTAAATATATTCAATTCAATAATTTATCGTTTGATTTAATATTCAATTAAATGTAGCTGATATGATATTCAATTTAATAATTTATCATTGGAATTCATTTTTAATTACATTTAGCTAAAATATTTATCATTTCCTTTAATTTGAATATCGGAAAAGTTTACTATTTTCCATTTCTCGATGTTGCATTGTTTACTTTAACTATCATCGCAAAAGTTTGTACTGAACTTTTGGTTTATTATTATTTTGCTTAGTTTCATTAAATATTACATAAAAAGCAGTTTTTAAAATCTCCTTAGCTAATATATGAAAAAAATGCCTTTTTAAATTTTAATAGAGAAAGTTAGTCTGTTTCAATAATTTCTTTCCTAAAAAAATTATGGTTATTACTTTTGCATCTGTGCATATAAGTGTTTTCTTGTTAATAAGTGTGAAATAAGAGATTTAACATATTTGTGGTACTTGAAAAAATACATACCAGAAAACAGAAAATGTTAACTGGACTTTTCGTTATAATTTCTTGATAAAGTAAATTATAAATAAATAACATCTGTTTCTGGATAAGATATTTTGAATCTATGTAAAAATGAATTATACAATATTTTGTTAAAATTTCCGACGCATATATTTCAGTTTTTGCACTCTGAAAAATGATTTTTAAAGAAATTACCATTTCGCCGAAACGATTTTGAATATTTATATTTATAATAATTACGAATAAATATAAGTTTAACAAAAAAAAAAAAAAAACTCACTTAACTCGCTTCATACCAATTAATGTATCATGATAAATTCAGTTTTAGAATTCTAAGGTTATAAGTATTTTAAATAAATATTTTACGCGTAGTATAACTCTTTGAAAAAAATTCTTTTTTTTAACACGATATATTATACTTTAAAATGTAAATATTTAATCAGCAATTTCTTACGCAAGAATAATCGCATTCACATCTGTATATAAGTATGTAAGTTATTTTATTAAGTGGGAATAATTATATTTTTTTCTGTGCGTATTTTTAAATTTTAATGGGTTTACTTTAAAACACATTGTATGCCTGAGTCAAAACTTTAAAAGCTTTTTCTCTCATTTTAAAGTGCTCAATTGAGCTGACACTTTCTTTTCATGATTGTTTTTCATGATAATACGATAATTTAATTATAATTAATAAATATTAATTGTTTAAAACTAATTATTTAAAGAATTAAAATTTACGCCTAGTTTCTCCCTAAGTCGCCAAATCCTCATCCTCAAGATAGGCTAATGTTACTTAAAATTTTAGACGTTAAAATTATTTTATGCACAGTATGAAATTTGAAAGAAAACACATGTTTAGAAAACTCTTTTTTTACTAGTGATATTAGATTGGTTTTATAAACTGATTTGTTATGCTTTAGTTTGTTAAGACAACATTTAACTTTCCAAACATTAGAATACCATGCAATTGTATAGATGATCTTATATTGTTTGAAATTGATTTAGTTTAACAATTATCTTATATTATTTTCATACATATAAATGTTTATTTACAAGGATTTTGATCATTGTTTCTGAACATTGTATTTCTGAACTAGAATCATCCATGGTATGGTCGACATTAAGCATGATATATTCCTTCTAAATTCCTACTCTGTATTATTTTAGAACTTGATGCATATTTTGATTTTAAGTTCTTCAATTTCTATTATATCTTTGAAGAAATCAAGTTTACATCAATCACTGAACTAGATGTATTAGCCTTTACCATTATTTTGTTCACGAAGTTCGAATTACTAAGTTGTAATGGACCTTTATTTTATTATTTTTATAACTTTATCCCAGTAGAGTAATCTTTTTGTGTACGTGGGTAATTAAATTCAATTAAAGTTACATAAATCTATAAAACAGAACAAGTAATTTGAAACTCCATTTAAAATAACTTTGTATTCCTTATTTTAAAAATGTAATATTACTTATTCCTTTTGAATCATGATAATTTAATAATTTAAATTTTGTTATATGGAATAGAAATCTTGGAATATTTCCTTTGTGATCCATCAATATATGGTTGAAAAATTTTAGCTTATTACACGTAATTATCCTAAAATTTGTAAAATAAAAACCTTTTTAAATGATGTAACATGCACAAAGAAAAATATTAAACATTCAACTTAAATTTATTTAGCAAAATATTACTGTTCTCGCATTTAGGATGCGTGACTAATTTTAATATGTTCAAAAAAATAACAAAAGTACGAATAAATAATGATCACAATGGAATGATACTATTATATAAAGTTTAATGTGGATATATATAGAATTCTTTAAATAGCATTAAATCAAATTTGTTAAATTTATTACATTATTTAAAATCTTAATATTTCATTAATGTCATCATATTATTTTTTACGATTTGTCACTTTATGCATCTTAATGTATAAAATTCACACATTTTTCATTATCAATAAAACAAAACTTCAGACTAGACAGGAAAGTGGCTAATTTTTTAAAGTCATTAAACTCCAAATAACTAATACACGAAAAATCCCTCGCATGAAAAATGACACTCCATAGGAGAATGTAGTCATTTACTTGATGGAAATGCTGCCGCCATCGTCACACTTTTCAATCACGTAAATGCTTCCTTCTCTCTAATTAGAACACAGAGAAAATGGGCAAATTTTCGAGGTTATTTAGATGGAACAAATGGAGTGAATGAAAGTCAACGATTACTTGGCGAAATATTTCCTTAACGGACATCTTTTCATTAATATCCATTGGTGAAGAAGAAGACATCAATGGACAAATGACACTCACTGCTGTTTTCTACTCAGGCAAATGAGCCAGTAATGGAAGAATGCCGACAAGATTTTTGTTAAGCTCATTCTTTACTCAGAAATATTCTATTCACGGTCTTGTACGTGAACTCGTTCAAATTTAGTACAGTTTTATGTGTACTTTTAGCTAAGTTAGAAATTTAAATGTACTGTCTGGGAGAAGGATGTAAATTAGACTCTAGAAATACAATGTATACTTAATCACTATTAACATTGTTTATTAATTATCTTTTGAAGATTTGTATACAAAGATAATCATTTTTACAATACATATGGAAGAATTCCAGAATATGTAATTTAATTATATGTTTCCTAAATAAACGTTTATTTCATTATCAAAACATTTATAGGCAATTTAGATAGCTTGAAATTTATTTAATAGTTCTTATTCAAGCGTTTCTTTTAAAAGTATTTATCACTATAATTTTTTGTAAAGAATTAGGCAAATACATATGCGTATTAGTTCAAGGCCACTAGTTTCAATCAAACACGAACTCTTTAATTTGATTAAAATAATTGTACATTTAAAATTATAAAAACTAAAGTCGAAATAAATAATCTACTCTCATAAAGATAAGCTTAACAACGCCATATTTTCTTCACAAAAGATCTCCTAAACACTTAGGGAAAAGAAAATTAGAAATTTATTGTTGTGCCATTGTTTAATTGCTGGAGAAAAACATTGCTTTCTTGTATTTATTAGATTATTTTTTCCTATTTCCTTTCAGACTGAAACTTGTGCTTCATAATTAGAATTGTAAAATATAAACTCTGTTACATTACAAAAATTGGATACATTCGCCTGACTTTTATTTGCTAAGTAGATTTAAGGAAATATAATATTTAATGTAATTTTTCGTGTTTATTTTTCAAAAAAAAAATAATTGACAAAAATATTAAAAGTTAAAATCTAGAAAAAAAAAAGGTAGAAAATATCATGTTTCTTCAATACATCTATTTATTTGCTCTTATTTTTCAAAAAAGATATCTCCTCTTTAATATTTAGTACTCTTACAAAAGGATATGCCAAATGTGAAGAGTTATGGTAACTAAATTAAGGAACATATAACATTTTTGGTAAAAAAAAAATTTTAAAATTCGATAAAGTTATAAATGTCCAATGTGCTAACCACCAAAGAACACGAACTATATCCAATGGTAAGATACGGTGTATAGGTTACCTAATAGATTACGACCTTGATTTTAATCAGTGGTCCCTAAGAAGCCCTGATTCAAATTCTTTTTGGAGGGTGGAGGGAGGACGTACTTGAAACATAAATCGTTCATTATCTGCAACTGGAGAACATCGGCGATAACAAAACGCAAATAACTACAGCCATTCAAACTATAACCCCGAATGAACTGAAAGAAATTTAGGGGTTAAGAGATCTATTGACGACTGGATATCTTTAGTATTACTGGTGGCGATTGCATTGAATATATTCAAAATTTCAAAAACTTTAAAGCGTTATATTTTTATTTAAATTGTCCAAAAATGATTTGACTTTTTAAGTTTCGTATCAGAAACTTTTCAAAGTTGGGATATAATTTTGTGAATGATCTGTATAACCTAAATGTATATGGTACAATATTATCATTATTTTTTGCTAACCCCACTTGCATTTATACATTTATAATATAAATTATGATCTTTGTGGAAGAATTTTAATTTTTATGCACGCATTAAAATATACTTATAGTATAAAACGAGTTTGAAAATAATAATCAATATTTTTTTTGATAAAATGTGTACAACCTTTAAAGTATATCAAAACTATTTACTCTTAAATATCAGGAAACCTTTAGTTCATTTTTTCAACACGTATCAATAATAAATCAATTTCTAATCCATTCACTTTATTTTATTTACAGTTCAATTATTTTATAGTAAACAATTTTATTTATATGTGTTGTATAATGCATTTATTTTCATTGTAACTGTTAGTGAAACTTCTTTGCTAAAAAGATTTTTTTTTTTTTAATAAGTCAATATTATCATTTCATTCACCCATTTTAATTTTAACGAAATTTAATAGTTAAAATAATAATTTAAAAATAATTTTCTAAAGTTCGTTGCTGAAATGGACGAATGCAAGTAGTGTTTATCTTCTTCTAAATATGTATTTACAATTTTTTAATTTGATATATATATATAACCTTACGTTTTATACAAACTTCACATATATATTTTAAAATAGAAATTTGGTTTTGCCAGATTTGGTCTAAACTAAGCTAAATCAGTTTTTAAAAGTATGGTTAAATAATTGGGTTTTCTAGTTTTTTTTTTTTTTTTTTTTTTTTTTTGAAACAGAATTTTCCATTTCTTCCATTCCGTGAAAATTTTAAAATTTCTCATCAAGATTTTTCGATACAGTTGACAAACATCATTTTTTCTTTTGACATAGATATATTTTCTTATTTTTATTTGTAATGTTATTCAAATTAAAATGAGATTGCAAAAGCAATGGTTTATCGAGAAGTAAAATTTTTAAACATGTCCTGTATGTTTGGGAAATCGGTGGTGTTTCATTGAATGGTCAAGTATCGTTTCTTAAATCAGAAATGCACCAGAATAGGAGAAGACATATCACGAATTTCCTCAAGAAGGCGTAGAGTGCAATAGTTCAATTTTTGTTCTCCGAAGGTGTTTGTGGAATGGATATATATTGTCGAATATATATGAAACTGAGTGTTTTCTCCATTCCAGGTTGTATTGATAGTGTAAGAATGTTTACAGAGGACGTATTCGTAACTCGGACTTACCCAAATCCGGTCACGCGCATGTGGCTATCACACACGCAAATATCAATGCACTGCAGTCCCTTGTCAAAATAAATCGTCGAATAACCTTTTCGAAATTTTGACATAGCTGATCTTTGAGTGAAAGCAGTGTTCACTCTATTCAACATAATTCTTTGGATTACAACTAAATCCGCATGGCATGGGGCACAAAATATCTTAATGAATGTTAGAAGTCACTTTGACTGGAATTATTAACACCAAATCGTATGAAATAAAAACATATACAAAGGTGATTCAAAAAAACTTTTTGTTGACGACAGAGGGCTTTGTTATGTTTTGTCACCCTTGTTTCCTTCCGCCTGTGAAACGATGATGTACAACTTTGACATGAATTCACAGGTTAGTTTTCATTTGGCAGCCATTTGAAGTCAAATTAAAATTTGATTGCAGACATAAAATAAAATCAGCATTTTTTATGAAGGGATTCCGGTCAATCGGCTTGAAAGAAAGTGAAGATATTCTTAGGGTAACATTTTACGGCGCCGAGTTTTGATAGCTCAAGATCATTACACTCATGAACTTAGAAATTGAAAACACGACAATACTAGAGTTATTAGACATTCTACGTTACAGCTCTATTATTATTTCTCATTCTTTATGCCCTACTCTTAAAACGGGAAATCTTAAACTATCCTTGTATAACCAAGACATCATGCCCCATTTTTTAACTACTCGGCAGGTAATTCACCACCAAACATTTTCATACAATATTTTTACTAATCGTTCTGTATAATGTATCAATTATAATGCATAGTTTCATATGGTAGTATATTAATATTTATTTAGTAAAAAGTGATCAAGTATTTATAGTATTTTAATATATTATACTTGGTTATAAGTATCTTGAGAACATTACCATTTGAATCAAAGCTTGCTTTATCGCCTTAGGATTAACTGTATCTTCAACTGTTTTATTAAATGAAGAATAATGGAGTAAAATATTGGATGTTTCAATAAATCTTTGGGAAGTATTATTATTTTTATAATAATTATTTACATATAAATAATAAAAAAAAAACATTTTTCTAACAAATATGAGTTATATTAGTGTATATATAAAGTCCTTATGATAATAATTTTCATATTTATGAAGAATTTTTTAAAATTTTCTTAAAACTCTTTCGGATTAATTCCTTTTGAACTAATGTGATATATTCAATTTTTAAAAACAAACGATTGTGATAGTTTTTTTAAGATATTATCTGTCCAACTTATAAAGGCAGACGATTTAATTTAATGTGATACTTTTTTTTAAGATTTATCTGTTCGACTTTTAAAGGCAGATGATTTAATATAGTGTGATACTTCATTTAAGACATTACCTATTCTACTTTTAAAAGCAGATGATTTAAATTTAAAGTAATACCTTTTTCAATATTCTTTATTAAGACTTTTTTTTTGGCAACACCAGATCATAGTTTTGATTTTAGATAATTTACTGGCGACGGATATGAAATTTAGTATTGAGTTTGGTTCCAAGAGGTTAAGACGAACGCTGAAAAAGTGGTGCTTGTGTAAAATTGTGTCTTGAATTTATGTTTGAAAAGATGTGCGCAAATAAATGTGATGTCCTGAAAACAAGTCATTTTTATTAATAGTCTTCAATACATTACACTAACGTAAATAAAATATAAATAAATAGTGAAAATATACAACTTTTTTTAAAAAAGTAATCGTGTGTATTTTTCGATTTATACTGAGGAATTATGATAAATACGCTTTGTTTCTTTAAAATGTTTGTTAAATATAAATAGAAAAATTAAATCTTTAAATATTTATATGCTGCATTTGTAATAAATATTACTCAAAAATTAAAAGACTTTAATGTGATACGTTTTGAATCACGATCGAGCTGAATTAGAGAGTTTTTGGAACTATAGAGGAATAAAAATAATTTTAATAGGTATTCTAAAGATAAATAAGTGTAAATAAAATGGAAACTCTTAGAACTCGTGTTTTATGTGTTTACGCACATTTTGAGCCATTGTAGGAAAACCAAATATTCGACAATGTATTCCATTTTTTTATCAGTCACAAAATTAAATTCTAACTTTGAAATTATAATTGAATATCCTAGTATTGATAAAAACGTACTCAAAGGAACTCATCCTGGTGTTTTTTAAAGATATTAATTTATTAGCTTAATTAACAGAATTAGTTAATGTTTGAAAGATAACTTAATTTCTGAGTTTTAATACTGATAGAAATTATCAAGTCTTTAAAATATTATTCGTACGAGTTATTTTTAGAATTTGGTTGAGGGAAATTTCGGAACACTAAAAATGGAAAATATTATTACAGATTAGCGTACTTACTTAAAAACATACACATTTAAGCATTACAATTTTTCCTATCTCTCGATATTCAATAGTTCAATAACTTTAAATGAAGAATGTGTGCTATTGATTTAGCTTTTATTAACGTCGCTCTACATAAGACACTAGGGCTAGCCAACGGACCTCGCAATTTTAAATCTCGGTCAAGTGACGAGAACGATACCTAAGCTGGCACCCTCTCTCTTAACTTCTATACCATGCCAACGGGAGGACTTTGGGCCCCTTCAAATTTAACATGCATTATATGGTGTTTCTTTGGCGGCCAAGGATAGAAACCACGACTGTACGAAAACCACCGGTCACGAATCCGAAACTATGACCACTAGGCTACCGTAGCCTGTAAGATATTGAAGAATATTTTTAACAGCATATTTATCAATGTGGGTTACTGTTATTTAATATTGTTTCAACTGCGATGCGAGCAAAAAGGTAATAAAAATGCTTTGTAATCTAATATTTTTATATTGTTATTATGATTTCATGCCTTGAACAAGAAGAATGATTATGATTACTTATGAGAAAAGTAACAGAATATAATTGTACAGAGATCGTCAATCATGTCGGTTACCTATAAAAGCTTTTAGTTAATAATACATTGTATTTACACAGTTGTAATATTATGTAAGTATATATATAAGGAGATAGAAAATAAAGAATACTGAATAGAAATAAAAAGTGAAAGTTTCGACAAATACAGAGAGGAAAAGAAAGCCTATTGTGGCTTGATGGTCAAGGTCAACAGACACTATCGAATCTCCATCAAATATCCAATACCAAACCTCTCAATCGATGCCAGATTATAAATTGAATAGTCGAAATATTTAATACCCGATTAAAGAGAGGTTATTGTACATTTTCATCATTTTCTCCGAATTCACGATGGATTTAATATTATTATCTGTTCTAAAATGAAATGCATCTGCTTAACAGTAAAAAAGAAATTTATAAGACATAAATGGTTCTCTAAGAAAGTAATATTTAAATTTTATAACTACTTTTCGTAGTTACAGAAGAAAAGGGCCCAGATCACTAAACAATTATTTTATTACAAGGACAACACATTTATAATTTACATACATAGTAGAAACAAAGAGATATTGAGTCGAGTATGCGCCGAGGGATTTCCCCGTTAATGCACATAATTTTTTTAGTGCTCCGAACACATTGAGTTCATATGCTAATCTGAATGCGGGACGCAGTTATTGTTGAGGGGGTTGCAGGATTGAGGGAGAGGAAATACATTGGTTACAATTTGAATTTTAGGAATAACAACAATTATTTTTTATTCTAAAATTTATTACTAATAATTCAAATAGCATTGTCTTTTTTGATACTAAATAGAAAAATTATTATAATAATTAAAAAATGGAACTATTGCCTTCAATAATTGTATATGTTAAAGTTTTCAACTATGTTTTTCGCATTCATTTTTATACATCTAGAACAAACTAAAACTTTTATTTTTAACTTATATTTAAAGATAAATGTACCATTATTTAGAACTTCAATTATTATTGTGATTAATGTTTTTCTAGAACGGTGAAGATTTCAATAATGTTATAGTAAAGAACTAAATATATGTTCTCTTAACGAATTTTAAAGATTGACATTAAAAAATATCATACTGATATGGTCCAAATAATGAAATCATGACATGAAAAATGTCACCCTATTTTCTTAAAGAATGTAGTGATTTACTCGATGAATCTTCCTAATTTTCAATCCCGAGAAATACCCCTTCTCTCTAATTAGAACACAGGGGAAACTAATGGGTTAAATCTTTAGGTTATTTCGATGGAACAAATGGAGCGAATTAAAGTCAAAGATGACTCGACAAAATATTTCCTTAAAAGACATCTTTTCATTAAGGCTCATTGGTGGAGAAGAGGACGCAGGCCAAATGACTCTCACTGCTGTTAGACACTCAGGCAAATAATCCAGTAATGGAAGAATGCTGGCAGGACTTTTGTAAGCCCATTCTTTCTCAAAAGATCTCCATTCACGGTTTTGTACGAGAGCTCATTCAGATTTAATAGGGTTATCTGTTTTTTAGGCAGAGTTTGCACTTTTGGAGTTCCGTTAGAAAATGAAGTTTCGAGATTGAATTGATCATTAAGTTTTATTATGTAGCAATTTTTGCAAATAAATATACGTTGTTAAGACTCAATATTGTTCTCTTTTCTTATAATGTAGTATTTTGT
Organism: Nephila pilipes; assembly: GCA_019974015.1. Classification (NCBI taxonomy): domain Eukaryota; kingdom Metazoa; phylum Arthropoda; class Arachnida; order Araneae; family Nephilidae; genus Nephila; species Nephila pilipes. The sequence goes on along the minus strand of BMAW01004977.1, from coordinate 80,985 downwards.
TAAGAATAGTTATATTAAATATATTCAAAAGTATTTGGATGTTTGATGTATACTTTTTAGGTGAATAATGTTTCAAAGGTGTAGTTCGGGAGGTGGGGTGTTATTAATTATAAAGCGGGCATATTCACATAGTCATTCATGCTATGCATAAAATCTAGAATAATACTTATTAAAATACAGTAAATAAATTTGTTATCTTTTGAAACTGTACTGAGTTTAATGTTTGTTATTACCTAATAAATGTTTGTCACAGTAAATACATTAGTTTTCTTTTGAAACTGTAATGAGCATCATTGCGTCATTACGCCATAGGTAACAACGCAAATAATTGCTATATAAGTTTAAGACACTAGATTAACTTTAGCGCAAGATTGCACTATAAGTTTAAGACAAATCTTATGGAACCTATAATATATAAAATATGCCATTAATATACCAAAAAAATAACAAGTTATTGATGAAACAAGATTTAAATATATCTTTTTAAACATAAAAAAGTACTATCGTAATGTTGTGCTACGTGTATTACACAAGTTCCTAAAGCATTTATGTTTATCAAAAGAGAGGCAAAGACATTTTACTAGACAAAATTAATTTCCTTATTAAAACCGCAAATTTTTTTACCAGAAACATTTGATTTAATATGTGTCAAAAATTTTAACCAATTTAGTAAATGTATGTAATCTGAATGACATATGATACAGTTTTTAAATATTTATAGAAATATTAGTAAATACTTATAAAAACAATTACCTTAAACATAAGTACTTGTAACTGAATGTAGTCAATCGAAAATATAACTAAATAGTTTCAAAAGTACAATATTAGCATTGTATTATTCATTATTATTCTTGGTTGCTTAATCCCTGACTAAGGCAATAGTCTACGTTTTGAGTTAATAAAACATGGTTAGTCCAGGAGTTTGGGCATGTGTCTGGTTTGAATGCTCATTAGTTAAATGTTTTCTTTTGACTTGCACTAGTGGACAACTGTTAAGGGCGATTGATAATATCATCTTTTGCAGGAACAAAATAAAAGAAAGAAAAATGTGCATTATTAGAATGAGGTCGTGATGTAGAAAAAATAATGCGTAGTTCACTTACGCACTTGTTCGTCACGTGATATCACCGACAAAAGATTTAAATGATTGCTCGTTAATTGATAGTTACTGCTTCTAGTAATAGTTAGACAAGTAATAATTAATTAACGAAATTCAAATTTTCGGTATGTTTAACCATTATCACATAGATTATTTTAAGTAGGTCGTATTGTTGGAAAGAATAAAGAAAGCCGAAAAATAAAAAATGTTTTTACAGAGCTCAAGATCATCAGAAAAGTTATTTCACGCATGTAGAAAGCATTAAAGTATCGGAAATGTGTAACAAGAGGCACGAAGATGTTCATGGTATAAGTAAGATACTAACAGGATACAAGTCCATACCATATGAGCAAAACGGAACCGGTGCACTACAGCTTAGTAGACGGAAAATGAGAATTTTTTTTCCACTGGTCTAAAGAGATCTGGAAAAACTACAACGATATATTTGATAGAAGAAGAGGGATATACCTGTATATCTGTTGCATGTGTGTCATTGTCCTGACAATAACGTAGATTCTACTTTCAAAGGTGTCGTGAACCTCGGAATGAGACTGACCAGAACGCATGCATGCTAATTTCATATGAAAATTGGTTCAGATGCAATTGCATTTCGGATGCTAACACATGGTATTATGGTATGGGTAGAATTATGATCAGTGACCGTATACTCGTATATATAATCGCATCTAGGAATAAGAACGGCCAAAAGTATAGTGACAAAATCTTACAGGTTCCTGTTAGCCTTTTCTTTTGGAGCTTAAAGTGGTGAATTTGTTGGTGGAGGAAAACAACACACCATTTCCTCAGTCAGTTGCTGTTCAGGAATGTTTATAGAGCTCAGATATTCAATGCCTTGTATCGCCAGCACATTCTCTAGACTTTAACTTCATGGAAAATTCTTGGGATGCTATGTGTAGGTGTGATTTGTGCTTTTTCAAAATATCTTTCAAAAATCAAAACTCCCCCATCTTGGCTGCGACTAAGGAACTGGATGAATTGCTATCAAAAGTGCTGAATAATATTATCCAAAGCATTTTAATACTTGAAAAAATCATAGTACAACATAATACATAAGGCATAATTATACTGATATCTTTCTCAATGGTCTCTGTTATATTTATATATGTATTATCTATTGTTCTGTTCACAATAGCAATTGAACACTTTTTTCCCATGCTGAGAAATATTTTATCCGCGAATAAATTTTGTGACACAGTTCATTTGCGATCCGTCCATTGCAATTTTCTATCAATGTATATATGCTAATATTTAAAATATATGATTTTTCTCAATATATATTATTCTATATTAATATGTTTATCCATTATATACATTATGTTTTCCCCTGTCACCATATCAACTGACACTGAAATTCGCAGCTCAGACTGAAGCGACTTTCATCAGTTTACAGAACATGAATCCATTGATAAGATGTCATGTCTTTGTGTTCTTTAAAGCACTCTAAACGGTGTCATCGACGGGCTGCTGTTAATGGTATACAGCGTGCAGGACGAAGAGCGTATAAGGTACATTTATACACATATTTAGAAAATGCTAACCGTAATACCTTTACCCGGTTGCCTTAAGCAGTCATTGAGCAATGTTGCCCGATATCTATTCCAGGTCTTTTTTGCTTGCAGAACGATATACCGGTCATCTCCTGCCATTGTTTTCCTGTACTGAACACCACTAACATTCTTACACCTGCACCTGTCATATGAAAGACTTTCCAAATGACAGGATGTCTGTTTCTTGAAATTACACTTTGTCAGTTCCAAACGTTTGCGCAACTCTATTCAAACTACAACCTTCTTCAAGCTTGCCAATCACTCTACAATTTTTAAAGTCAGCCTGTTTTTTTCTTACAACTATTATGAATGTAGGATATCACTTTCAGCTCAGGCAATGCCTTAAAATGTGTCCTTTTCCCTTCTTTTTAAGTTACCTTGACACTGAGCTCGCGCATTCTATTCTCTGGGTGCTATCACGTACCCTCTGATGTCCTATTGCAGATATTGGGATATGCAGAATCATTCTATTGAGTTACCTTTTCACTTCACAGGTCACAAAAAAACCCTTATCAAAATTTCATAGTTGTACATTGAAAAATGCACTATTTGCATAAGTTTTGCACTCTAGTTTATAAATCGAGTGGATATTTTGTTTCATGTCGTCGGACTTTTAAGCAATAAAATACATAGATAAATGTTTTCTATAATGTTAGAATAATAAAATGTATAAATAAATTAACATTATGCTTCACGAAAGGCTTTCAAGTATTTGTTTAGCTTAGATTTGCTTGCATTTGTATAAATATAATTATATTGAGTATAAGAGGTTTAATATAATTAAATGAATTCAAAGTATTATATTGTTTCAAAATAGCATTATTTAATATATCAAATATTTTTTTTTTTATTTTTTTCACGGATTACTTAAAATATTGCAAACTAGTGATAATATCAATGAATCGGAATACTTAAGTATTTCTTAAATATTGGAGATAATAGAATTTAAAAAAATATATAAAAGAGACATATTTAGCTTTATGATTTATAAAGCACAATTATGAACTAGTTAATTAAGCTTTATGATTCCAAAAGTACTAATATGCACTAGTTCATGAAATCTCATAACAGTTTGAAACATTGTTTTATTTATATTTCGCACAATGTAAGATGTGACTAATGTAAATGTTACCTATAAATATCTTGATCATTTGAATAAATTTGTTAACTAGTATTTTTTCCTCTGAATTTTAATAAGAGTAATTTAAGGTATAATAATTAAAAATAATAGAGCAACACATTGATTATTTTTGTTTTTAAATTTCTGTTTATTTTTTAAAAAATTGTTCTACTTAATTTTTTTGTTTCACTTGATCTAGCCTTTATTAGTTTCTTTCTCCCTCTATAACAAATGACATTATTTTCTACTGCCTATTTTTAATTTATGTCTTCATTTGATGGGATCTTTAAGATTTTTCTATTATATCTTGTTTGTGATTCATTTAAGGTTTTTGTCTTTTTATTTTTCTGCTTAATAAATTTTGCTGATTTTCTTTGCAAAATGGGTACGAAAATGCGATGCAGAAGCAAGCATATTTCGATTTGAAGCAAATGGCTACCAAATTAAAACTGACTTATGAATCCCTACTAAATCTGTTTAAGCACATTTTAAGATGAGGTGGCACACAATGGTAACACCAGTATTCCTATTGAAACCTTCTGTCGTCCAAAACCATTGAAACTAAAATACGCTGATAATATTCTTCTTTAGGTGAAATACATTGATAATATTCTTTATGTAATAATTGTGCAATGTATGCATGTGTCTGCAGGCTCGCTCAAAAATAACAATGACTGAACAGAATGAAAATAATATTACATATTTAACCTAAGTAAAAGCAAATCTCATATGCTATCCATCATTTAATAATATAAAATAATTCATTTGTATTAAAAATTAATTTCATTTTTCGAAACAAAATATATATTTAGAAGCAATGTAATCATTTAAATTTTCAAACTAACTTATCAATAAGAGTAAAATTTGTTTTGAATATATTTAAACGACTACAACAAACAATATTAGCCTTAATATACTTTAGAAGCTCCAACTCTCTTCAAAAATAGGTACTTTATGAATCACATTCCTAGCATAATTTCAAGTATGTATATGATAAAACATGCATAGAAAATCAATGGAAATATATTAGGGAAAATAGATGCAAACACTGGCAAATATGTGCCTCTGGATGAGAATTTTGTTTTTAAAAATGAACCATGTTATTTTTATTTTATGCCATTGAGCACTCAAAGAACCCTGAAAGCCTTGATCATAAAATTTGTAATAGTTCTCACTCCTCTAAAGTCAAGAAAGCGAATCTGTATCGGTAGATTTCGTACAATCTTTATCCGAAATAAATGGCACGGAAAACTTTCGAGAGATTCAGACTTTACTTTTCAACGATACTTTGAATAAATAGCTGTTCAAGAGACAATTGCTATACCAAGTTCCTTTTTTTGTACCTCTCTATTTCATGACCATTGCCTTTAGATTTACTGTGTTAAAAGGAAAACTATGTTTGTAAACTGAATAAAAAATGATATTGTGGAGAAATAACGATTAAAATAAAGCCTTAACTTGTTGGGTGAATGGTGAAATCGTATTCAATTGCTCTGCGCCTAATTTTTCAGATCAAATAAAGATATGAGGAATTAATATGTAGTTTAAAATATTTTTTATGTTCTTTAACTTAAATCTTAATTTGAATGATGGTCTCTTTTATTTTAAATTAGTTTTAAATTTAAATTTATTTTAATTGATTTTTGATTTGACCCTTTACTCGAAACATATTTTGTTCTATTTTAAACAGCAATACCGTGATATTTATTCTGGGAGCTTATTAAATGGTATCATAATTCTTAGAAAAGATGTAATTGAAAATATTTGATTAAACTTTTCTTTTGTTAAAAGAATTTGATACTGTTTTTTTTAAAAGAAACCTTAAAAAATACGTTGGCAGAAATTCGAAAATTTAAGTTTTATTTCCACAAATTGCGAAAATAAACTTTGTTTAATTTCTTTTTGATAGTGCCTTTAAATTTTTCCTTCTTATTTCTCAGAAAAAAAATATGAGTCACAGCATTATAATCTTTTTCCTTAAAACTTTTTAGACCTATATTCACTCAGTGTCTTATTAATTTTGAGAAGGATGATCTGAAATAACACTACCGGAATTTTAGTTATTCAATAATAAATCTGACGATCTATTAAAAAAAATTTTTATAAATCATATTGGAGAAAATTACATATTAAAATAAAATTGAGTTACTTACTCGTAGCTGAAGGTAAATTCATTAACATGTTTGTATTTATTTAGAGCTCTGTTCGCAATAGTAAATTTACATTTTGAAAAATAGAAGCGATAAAAAAAGAAATGCTGAAAACATTTCCTCTCCATAAAAATTAGCCAGGGTTAGTATTTTATAATTTTAACGCATTTGTTTCTTTTTGGTTATTAATATGACATATTCATGACATTTTAAAACATTTTTACTTTAAAAACACAATAAGTAAGAAAATACCATGCCTCCAAGAATCCAAGGTAGAGCTGACGATGTGTATGAAAACTCGAGCTTTTAGCTTTCCATTAAAGCACAGTCAAGAGGTTTTCCGCGTTTGTTGTCTATCTAAACATTTTGGAATGAACATTGTTTATGGAGATGTTTTCTACCACCCCTCAAATTTTTGAATATGAGTTTTGAAACATCCTGTACATAAGTATACATAATAATATATATATATATATATATATGTGTGTGTGTGTGTGTGTGTGTGTGAATGCGTATGTGTGTGTGCCTTATGCCAAAAACCGTTCGATGGGATAAAAACACATAGAACACAGATTAGTAGACTTTCAGTAAAAATGAAGTATTTATTCCAGTCGTCGCTATTTCAGGATGTCTATCAAGCCTTGATCACCCTTTGTATTTGAAGTCAGCTGTCATAGAGTCATTTTTAAAGAACAACAATATTTTCATATATAAGAAATCTGCATGAAATGAGTTAAAACTAAGCATAGTATATTTTACATTTAATGTATTTGAAATTTTATGTTTTTATTTTGTATAAATATTATAAATTTCTTCCTTCATTGGTGTATATAACGTATGTCTCATCTTGAGGTAAACTGAATAATTCAATAATAATAATACAAAGCATCTGAGAAATTCACAAATTTCAAAATTATTTTCATTCTGATGATGTCTGAGTATTAATTTAACTCACATAAAAATATTGGTTGGTAATACTTTTACTGTATGAAAAGAAGTACATGATGAATAACATTTTGACCTCTTAAGTGCTGACAAAAGTCTGTTGTATACAAAGCTTATAAATTCAATTATTTTCATTTGCTTGTGTGTTGTAATGAATAGTATCTAAATATAATCATGAACTGAAGTGAAAACGATAATTTAATGTAGAAATTATCTTGTAGAAAGCAAAATTATATGCAAATAAGTTAAAATTTATATCAAGTTTTCATTTAAATGTATATTAATAGATATAAAATATTTTTAATGTAAAATAACTCTTAACTTATTCAATTTGTGATATTGAACTAAAATTTATTGATAATTACCGATGAATTTTTATATCTTTTAGTCGAGCTTCAAAAAGAAGGCTTGTGAAAAAGTAATGTATATAAGAGCAAAATTTAATCTCAAATGAGAGTTGTTAAATGCAATGTTAAGCAGTTGCGGATCCGGGGAAGGGATTAAAAGGGACACATTCAACCCCGAAGAATTTTTCTGAAAATCGAAATATTTCAGGATAAATCTTTTACTGAACTGTTATAAATGTTTTAAACTTTAAAAAAAGTGCTTAATGTTTTCATCAGTAAAGGAAAAAATTATTTCATCTATAACCGATTCTAGAGAAAAGAATTGAAAAGGATTTGTTGCCGTCGATATGCTTACATGTTTTAGTTTGTAAAGATGAAGAGAAGCTGGTGCATCTCTATATCTCAATAGAAGATGTCACCCCCTCCCAACGGTTTCTTGGGAAAGGAATACAGAAAGTATTATTTTCTTCTAGACAGATATCTATGAGTATCTAAAACTGGTCTTCAGAAATGTCCATCTCTACGTAGCACCTCTTTCTCTTCACAAAATACAAAGTAGTTATAAGTACATTAAGTATTTTAATCAACTGTAGGATGACATCCTGACTGCAGATGAAAATAAATCAAAAATCATTGGGAGAAACATATATTTCAGAATTGTTAGATTGTAGTACTGGTATTTTGACTGAAAAACAGCAGCAATGAAACAAAATTTTTGGCACAACAGACTATAGAAGTAAAAATTCTATTAAATTAAAACTTCAACAGGAAAATATTTTAAGATGCACTTTCTTGTATAGATTTTTTCCTGAGATATCCATAAACTGTAAAACATTTTAGTCGTATTTACCTGTAATAGCACGCACTGCTGAAAGATTATTTTCAACTGTGAAATACTTAAATAATAGCTTAAAAACTGTATGTCAGAAATGAATTTAAATGGATTCTGTTATGCATATATAAATATACATTTGTAAGTGTAGGAAAAGGCTTAAATATTTTAAAAAGCAATACAGAGACAACTTTGTGAAAACTAATCTGTATAGAATTTTTCATTTCATTGCACTCATGCCTTTTTTAACAATTTATTTTAATATTATGACCATTTTTTCAATCGTCAAATATTTTTTTAACAGCTTTTTAATCTTATTAGATTTTTCCGATTCTGGTTAGTAAGATTTTTTGTTTTCATGATTCATGAACTTTATTTTCATAACTTGGCAAACATTAACTCAATGCTTCAACATTTTATATAGGAAAAATAAGATTGCTATAGTGTATGCCTTAGATCTACCAAGTGATAATTCTAACTAAAAGAAATTACTCTTTCATGGTGATGATGTTATGTACCCCCGAAATTAATTTCTTGGTTCACTGCTGATTTTAAATCTAAGAAGGTCACTGCGAGAACATACCGTAATGTTGTATTGTTATTGGAGTTATATATGTACTTAAAATTTCAGTCTGTTATGTTGATGTGTAATGGGTTAAAATTTGGAGCTGGAATGATGATTTTTACATACCTATATATATAGTATGAAAATATGAACATTAAATGAAATCTAGTGATACAAGGCAAGTGCGAAGCCTACAACCGTTTGTTAATTTTATGCCCTACAACTTTATATGTTGTTATACTACTCTTTCATTACTTTTCATACTACGTAATATACACGAAAACAGAATAATTTGCGTAGTAAATATAATTTTTAATCAAATTATTATTTATTTAATTCATTTATATACTTTGTTAAGGACTATCTTAGAGTTGTAAAAGAAATAAAATACAATGCTTGATAATGCAAATTTTATAAGCGTTTTAAGATTCTTCATGACATTTATCAGAATTTTCCTATTTCAAATGATAATTCTACCTATTATTTTAAATGTTTAAATGTGAGCCTAAATCCAGTTATTTTTTTATCTTAAATGTGTATAATTTCATCTTACATTACATAAATCATTAAATTCTATTTTTCGAACGCAAGACATGTTTCGGTACACTTTCGCTTCATGTTTTTTTCAAAAGGAAACATTGGTTTTAGGAATGGAATCGTTCTAACAATCGAAAAAAATACTAGACTTAAACTGTCTTAAAGAGTTATAATAATAATAAACTTTTTCACTCACCATATTTTAATGTGGATCACAAAAGCAAGCTACAATTACAACTTTCTTTAGTTTTCTAAGAATCAATAATCCTCTCTGAGTAACTGAATACTTCTGACGAAAGCTCTTTCGAGAAATTGCAAGTTTTAACGAGAACCGGATAGATATATACATGCGAATATATTTTAATTCATGTAAATAATTCCAAGAACTGAATAAAGATGTTTTTAAATATATTGAATTACATTTGTGAAAAACGAAATTATTCGTATTGAAAGATTTCGTGAAAAGAAACTCCCAAAATATATTTAACAGAACTTGTTAAAAATGTTGTCGGTGTCATATAGCCAAATCTCCCATCTTTGATTCACTTCATGTAAACGATATAAAGTGAAGATTTTATTTTTCACATTTAAAGTGAAGTTAATTAAAAAAAGAGAACAAGCGGGAAAAACGAGCGAGTTTCTGGTTAATTCGACTAGGAGTAGAATGTTCGAAAGAGCCATCTAGATTCTTCATTATTTTGGAAATGAGTATGATATCGGGAGGGATATTTGGGTAGAATTTGACTGAATCTAAATCCTCATATTGAGTTTATAATATGTATGTTCTTTTGTATATCGTAATGGATGTTTGTAATTCGAAAGAAATTGTTTGTGTTATGTATCGTTCCAATATACCAGATTGAAAAAGTGTCCGTTACCTTGATTGGCTGTTTAAATCTCACATAATGTTCACGTTTGAGAACCAAAACCCAACTTCTTAGATTAAACACTTTATTTATTTAATTATGAAGACGGAATAGATTAGAATGGAATTCTTAAAATAACTTTTTCATTTATTTATGAAGACGTAATATAACATAATATAATTCTTATAAACCGTTTGAATTATGTAAATAAGGATGGAAATAACTATCCATTTCAGATCGCACGTGTGTAGTATTAACAAAATTATAGATTTGGTGGTATGAGAGTGAAGTTATAGAATAGATATTTGTTTTGATTTTTTTTTCAAATGTCGAACTAATGGCTACCATTGAGCTGTTGGTTTTGTAATTTTATATCACCTAAAATTGATAGGAATGACAACCTTACTAGTACTACATTCTCATAACTTCGATAACCCACCTTTGTAATATAGAAATAATAATAAGTTCTGATATTTCTTGATCATTTATACTTATTTTAGATTAAAATTTTTATAAAAAGAGAGAATATTGGTATATTTTAGGAGAAATATTTAAATTACATTTTATAGGATAAGTTACCTATAATTTTCTATTTCTATGAGGGATCTCAGAGATGTTAAACTTTAAGTATTTCAATATTTTGAAAAAAAAATATTACTCGTAGTTGTCACTTTATGCTGAACATTTTGTATTAATTAGTGGACGATAATCATAAGACTTCAAAAGTTATTTAAGGAGTCTCAGAACTCTTAACGCTTGTCCGTGTATCAAAAAAAAAAAAATCATTTTTCAAAACAATATAATTTGAAAATGAAGCGAAGCCGACTATTGAAACTTTTACAAAATAATATTTATATTAGACATTTTTTTCAAAATTAAGAAATTCTATATTTTGCTACGCGCAGGATTCTGAAGTATATTATTGATAAAAATTTACAAAAAAAAGATTTCAATTCAATTCAAGTAACTTCAAAGAGTTCTATTTAAATGTTAAAGACACTTTTTCAGAAGTTCAGAGGAAAAATTTTTTTTTAATACAAATAAAAAATTTTCCCAAAAAATAAGAAATTTTAAGAAAAAATCCAATTAAAATTCATTAAAATTCATTTCATCCAATTAAAATTCATTCTGGGAGTTTTCAAAGTATCATTATAATTTTGGTACCAAAATGTCCAGAACAGATGAGGCTTTAACATATATATTTTTCAAAACATCAATATTTTGAGTTTTAAGGGTCCTGAGACCCCTTAAACTATTGTATAGTATGTTTTCGTAAAATCAGCATTTAAGAGGACATGCCACGCCGAATGTATAATTTCGAAAGTATTTTTGAATCGGACGAGTGTTTCAGTTTATATTTAGCTTAATAAGCTAGAATTTTTTAAACATTGAGATGAATCAATAGATAGCTTGGTTCAAAATAAAAGTCTTTATCTGTTAAAAGTCTATATGTTATGGTCTTCAATATTTAGAGAATTCCTCAAATCTATGGACTAACAATGATAATGAATAACATGAAATATTAACTATTATTTTTGAAAAATCAGGCATAAATATATTTTAAAATGTTGACATGTCTATAGTAAAAGAAGCTTAACTTCGCATATAAACATTAAAAAAAATGTCGAAATATTTTTGACGCTCATGGAAAAAACCAAATGATAAAAAATAAAGAAAGAGATTTGTAGAAGTAAACAGAAGGAAAATTATATAATCCTACAGTATTTCAATTCACAAGTTTCCAAAGTTTTTTTTTTTTTTCGCTTTCACTCAGGTTATTTCAAAAGCTATTATAATTTGATACTTAATATGTTGTATGCATAATAATTATAATACATTCTTTAAATTGTACCTAAATGTAGTTTCATATATTTATTTAATATTTAAAGGATAAGAAAATAATAATTTTTTTTTTAATTTTTAAAATTTCTAAATATTTTAATACATATTACAGTGAATTATATCAAGTCGAAAATTGTTTACGTTTTCATCAGTCGAGAAAAATTTAACAAACCTGAGATGCTTTAAATAGGCAATAATTGAAACAATACTAACATTCTGAGAGAAATTAAATAATGTTGTATAAAGGATTTTAGTTCATCGAATGTAACGATATTTAAATTAAATGTGTATAGTATTATCTGGTATGCCTTCCTCGTTACATGACAATGGAAGAGTGTTACGCTGATAAATAGCTCTTGTGCTGCTCTAAAGATATTTCAAATCATTCCTATATTAATAACCAATAATTATGATAATTTTCAAATATTTTTGATTTGTGGCATTTAAATAAATGTACATTTAAAAACATAAGAAAAATAGATGAGATTATTTTTCTTTGAAAAATGGAACTAGTTTTCAATTTCTTCGATCTTCCGCCGTTTGATTTTGAGTAGTTCTTAAAATTTAATTTCTTTAAATGTTTTTTTTTCAAAAAAATCTATGCAAATAAAACTGGAGACATTATCTTTCATAAAGTTACAGAAGTTAATTAAAAGACGTAAGCTTATATTGGATTATTTATTTAAAAGCAATTGCACGAGAAGCTGTGGGATATAGAGAAAAATAAGTCGTTATAATCTCAGGAGAATCAAGGAAGCATTTTAAATTAAAGTATTTTATCGAAACAATTTCTTTTATATAAAATTACTAACTAATTAAACTGGAGTAAATGAAAACCTGTGATTTAAAGAGAAATTAAAGTACATGAAATGTTTGAAATCTCCACACACACATATTATAACTAGCGCATTTCCATATTATATTTCTCTAAGGAATCGCACATTTACACCCTATATATTTACTCAGTTGTAATCAAATGTGTTTTGGATAGTTTTTGTTAAATGTTTGTGAACTCATGTCCCATAGGAATGCAAATCCTCTTTTGATTAAATTGATACTTCCTTGAAATGTCCGTTTAGTTTTCAGAATCGTTACTGTAACGAATTAGATTCGGTATTTATAACAGAACCTACATCTTGAAAAAATAAATAATGAACCAAGGAAATTTTAATTGCTTTATTATAACTTTCATAGGACTAAATCAAAATAAATTATCAATGTTTAGTGTTTCATTAATTACGATCTTTAGCAAACCTTATGTCAGATAATTCTTATCTTAAGAGCAAAATATAGTAGGGTTGAATAAAATAGATCAAATTCAATATAGACATCTTTTGATATGTTTCGATTCATATGTACCCTCATAGTTTATCACTCCAGACGTTCTAGTACCAATAAAGTGTTCTTAATAATTTTTTTTGTTTCTCTAACCTCTCATTAACTACCAAACTCTAAATATCAGTAGTTACACTTCTTATAAAGGAATTATAATTAATCTGTAATGTAACATGTTACGTGTTATAATTAACATAAAGTTGCGGTTATTTCACAAGGCGAGGTTCTCAGTTGAAAAGATTCTTTGTAAAGTAGAGCCAGAAATGAGTTTAAGGGAAATACCCGTGAGAATAACAAACGACAGCGGAAGTTAATTGAAAGTAAAATAATAAAAATGGCTAATATTTGATTACTTTTGCAATTATCACATTTTGATGAAGTTAGTATCAATGTTAATGAATCAGAGGGAGCTAAATTATGTTGTGTAAATATATTAATTTGTTAGCTTAAAAAGCAGTTAACTTCACAAAATAGCTTTATTTCGGTTATCTAAAACCTATATAAATTCCAATCCCCCAAAATACAATTCATATGAGTAATTTATAGAAATTGGCAGACGGATATTTCAAACACTAAAAATAAAAATTAGATTTCATATAGGCGAATATAAAAAAGATACACTTTAATAACTACTACTGCATGCAATTTCTTTTCAATCAATATTCGGGGTTTCAATTAATTTAAAAGAGGAAAGTAAGCTATTGAAGAATATTCTCAACAGCTTAGTGATTAATGTGCCTTATTGTTATTTAATTTTTTTTTCCAGTTCTGAAAAGTCGATGGAAAATGCTTAAGAATTAAAGAGTTTTGCAACAAAATTGTTATGAATTTACTTATTTTCATCGAAGATTGATATTATGATAATTGGTTTTCGATATACAACTCAGAATACAATTATACGGAGGTAGTCAATTATGTATAGAACATTCGCGAGGATTTAGTTAATATGTAATAATGTAAATACTTTCATCATCAATATGTATATATAACTAAATATAATATGATTTCAAAAGATGGTTGATGTAGATTTTTTTTAATATTCTTATTCCCAATATCTCTCAATGCTGATGAAATTAATTGATTTATACATTTTTATTTGGTTCTACCAATATACTCAACAAATTTAATGCTTTGAAAATATTTAGATATAGACACGTATAAAAAGTAATTCAAGACATATTAAATAACATGCAATTTTCAATTGAAGCTTTTTGTTTAATCTTAATAATATGCGATGCTTGTGTGTTGCAGAACTGTTTCTAAGTTAAGATTGCTTAATTTTTGCTTTCTTAAAATCTTCACTTGAAAAAAATGTATTTTATTACAAAAACAGTCACGTGGTAAAATAAAACTAAATATTATATTTTATTTTATTACACATTTTTCTGACTTTCATTACAAAATTTTAATGAAAGAAACACTATTTACTTATTATTTTGCTTCTAAATTTAAATTAAAAAAAAAAATTCATCTATTTTTTATTAACATTAATCCTAAGATGATCTGATAAAATATTAATGGTTATGTGATGCGTTAGTTATTATCAATTTCTTCCTAATGTAGGTCAAAAGAAGTATTTTCTCTATCATCTATTTACTGTTCAGTAACGTATTCTGTTAAGAATTATAGCCAATCTTTTTAAACGATAAGTTTGGCAAATGTTTCTAAATAAGGATTTTTTATAATAAAAAGATAAATATATAATAATAAGGAGATATAATCTTTATTTTTTCCCTTAAAGTTGCTTTCAAAAATTTATTAAGATATAACTGCTACAGTACGGTTAGATATGATAAATATAATTGCACATGGAGTTTAAGAATAATTAATTTAATTGCTCGAGTTAAATTTTAAATTCAATGGTAATAATTAAAACATTTTGAGTGATAAATTTTTTTTTAATTTATCTATTTTATGTGATGGTATTTTGTTTTTTGAATGAATAGTTAATTCGAATGTAGCTAAACATTTAATGGAATTCTAACACTTGAAAGAAGAAAACCGCACCAATTTGTAATTAACTACTAAACTGATATGTGTTAAGCAGACAAATTTATAATTATCATATATACTTAAAATATAGTCAAAGCTCTATAATTTCAAATTATATATATCAAAAACCTCTGTATATCAAATTATTTTTAGAAACCATAGCTTTTATTATAAAAAACTGTTTCTGTAAATCGAACAAACTTTTATTTATCAAACAATTTACGAATTCGAGCAACTTCAATCTATGTACGAGAAATCTCATCAATCGAGGGAAATAATGGATGACTGCTACGATATAGATTAACCTAAATATCATGAAGACAACTATGATGATTTAATTGAAATCCTATCGAGAAAATAAGAGCTGGGAAAATCTCATATTATTCGATGTTGTTTGAATTTTATTTGTGACGTTCCGAAGATAAGTTTTACCACTTATAAAAGTGAACATTACTTTAAAACTACTTCAGCAAAATATTATTCTTAAAAAGACAATAATAATTTTTTTGTTCAAGAATAAACAAAAACTTATTTCATTTTTTGTTACAAAATGTATACAAAAATGTTTCATATATTATTTATTAAATTTTAAGTACAATGTATTTCTCTCCAATGTGTAAATTACATACAAATTTGTGCATTTATATAAATAAATCGTTTGATTTAAGTGTTCTATAATTACTAAGCAAACTATACATAATTGTTGATGTAACATTAATGTATCATTTACAATATGTATTTATGTACATCAACACCTATGTCAATGAGGGGTATTTCAAGAACTTTTATTTTCGAAACATGGAGAGACTCAAATTTATTTTTTTCAATCCAAATTTAATTAAAACATTGTATTAGCAATACGAATTAAAACTATGTATGCATAAAATGTTATGGTAAATTCTATGATTATGTTAATAATATGTTTAAATATATAAATATATTTGATCTGTATAGGAAATATGTAAGGAAGTTATGTATTTTATATAGTATTTTCCAGGATGTAAAATCTTAATATTCATATTTAAGGATTCAAACAAAATTCCACTCATTTTCGTAATTCTATTATATAAAAATTTAAATAATAAATTATGAAAGGAAACCATTATTTCCTATAATTAAATGTCAAATTCCAAAAATGTATATAATATTATGTTTGTATTTCATTATGATAAATCTATTTTTCAATTAAAATATGCATCTTGATTTTTATTAATGACTAAAATGCACAGTAATATTCTTTATTTGAGATACCTTTCTCGACATTTATCAGTCTTATACTAATTGTTCATGCTTTTTAAAACATTGTTAGTGTTATAAAATGTTGAATACTCAAATCAATTTAAATACTCTTTGAAATGTTCTTTATATCTTTTAATATATGAAACCAACAATATTAAAAATAACAGTGCGAATCTTATTAATTCTTTAATGTTTTATTCGATCAGAGTTACTATAAATTTGATATAGAAAAAAAAATTTTTTTCTTACTTTTTCAGGTCTAAATTAAACCCAAAAGGATGCATTTTAAACGAGTTTTCTCTTGCATAATCTACTTTTGAAAGTTGTCATGTATTTACCATAAAACTTATTTCTTTAAGTAATTAAAAGCAGTATATTTCTCGTTATAAATTTATTTTGTTGAAAAGGGGAGTTTGTAAAGAAAGCTCCATATTCGGAAATTTTAAGAGATTATTCTATTCAAAATAAACTTCATTCAATTCATCATACCACTAATGAGGGGGTATATATATTTTCTAAGATCACAGAATATTTATGAGGGATTCTTAATTAGTTATAATGGTTTGTTATCAACATCAGGAATATTTTGTGATTAACACCTAGTATGTTTATTACTATATTTAAGCCGTTATTTCCCAGGAAATATGTGTTTATTACTTTGCTGCACAAATCAAAATTTGAGATATGTTTATATATTGAAATATAGTTTTATATTTAAATATTTTCTGTCATTGTTAATTAGGGAGTCTTGATTATTACAAAATATTTTAATATTTTTCTAATAGAAGATATGGTTTTAATCATAATTAAGTTTTAAAAAATGCAGTTCTACATTTTTTGATTTAAGATCTCAAAATCAAAATCTTTTTTCAAAGAATTTTGAAAAAAGAGCATCCCTCGTATTTACACCTATACCGTCTTTTTCTTTTTATTTAGAAACTTCAGAACTTTTAAAGTAAAAGAACTGCGGTCCGAAGTTCTCAGACTAATAAAACCAAGTCTGATACCCTATCGCTAAGGAGATATGTTTCTTAATACCTACATTTTCTTCGAACAAAGTCTTCTTTCAAGTGTAAAATCTCATTTCTTCAAAAAGAAAAATCAGAAATGAATGCTGAAACTTATATTTAACCACAGGAACAATATTTTATTTTTTTAGCAATTGCTTTTTCTTTTTCCTGAAAAATGTTAGGTTTATTCAATTTAATGCATAGCGTCAAAAATTACTGCATGGAAGATTAGATATTATATATTAGTTAGCATAGAAACTAAATACGTAATTCTAAGATATATTAAAGACTATTCTACCTACTTTTAAAAAATACTTTGATCTATAAAATTATTCTTCATTAAATTACTCTTTATAAAGTTGTTTTCTCTTAGAAATGATTTGAAAAGAAAAACGTTTTCTGAATGTTATAAAATTTTATCTAAGAAATATTTTCGCAGTAAATGTGAAGTAGGCATATATATATATATATATATATATATATGTGTGTGTGTGTGTGTCTGTGTGTCTTTTCTTGGAACGGTTATTAACACTTGAAAGATGGGAGTGGTTACTTTGAGCGCAAACGAATTTTAAATGATCGTTTTAAGCGTGTTTAATCATTTATTTCTTTTTTTTTTTCATTAATTTTTCACAATTATCCATAAAGCTAAAATAGAAAACAATTACTGGCTTTTGCACATTAATATCGACGTTATAAGTGTTTATACCTAGAAAGCTTGACAGTGGTCATTTAGACTACTGAAAAAAACAGCATTTTGTGTTGCATTTTCTATTGTACATTTTGTTACATGCGAACTGTTTTTCTTCGCTTCTCAGGAAAGTGATTAAAAGTGACAAAAATGAAAGGACAAGGGAGGAAGGACACCTGCCGGTCTCATGTAATTCGTTTTGTGGTTATTTGAATATGATTTGATGAAAGAAGTATACTACGTCGTGAAAAATTTCTTTTTCCCACAGATTTATTTTACCGACCGTTCTTCGCGACATTCTCTCGCAATGTCGCGAAGAACCGTCGGTAAAATAAATCTGCCAGAAAAAGAAATTTTTCAATTCTTATAAAATATACCTGAAACTGATTCTGGTTCAGATGAAAAGTCGGATTTATCTGATGAAGAATATATTTCTGAAGATGGAAGTGCATCAACTTCAGATGATGAATGCTTAATTTTTTTCACAATTGGAACAAAATTATACATTTCTGAATCTGAAAATGAGACTTCGTTTATAAACATATATTCTCAACAAGCAAGTACTTCAATAGGAAGAAATAATTAAATTAGTATTAATAAAGGGTTAAAAAAGAAGAAGATTTTTGGAAAAAAGTGAAGAACCAGCATCTCTCTCTCAAAGTAATCAGAATGAGCTTAATATAGAATTAGATAAAGATGGGACAGTATGGAGTACAATTCCTTCTGATTCTCTTTCTGTTGGATTCCTTCTGCAGCAGATGAATGTACTGAGAGAAATTCCTGGTCCAAGTTCATTTGCAATTAGGCATGTTACTGTTGGAAACTTTACTAGTGCTTGGAGGATTCTTATAAGCAAATAAGATTCTGCATTTCATACAAAAGTACACAAAAGCGGAAGCTGAGTGACGTTTACAGAGTCCAAACTGATGTATATATTTAGAAGAATTGCACGCTTTTACTTTCTTACTTATGACCACACATACCACTTTCGTAGCTTTTATTTCGAAAGGAACTTCCATTGACAACCTGTGGTCAAAGACTTGGGGGCCTTATATTTTTTCATGAAACAATGTCTCATGATAGATTCAAAGAAATTATAAAGTACTTGCGTTTTTGAGTAAAGTCAACAATATCCGAGAGACTTCAAACAGATCAATTTACGCTGGTGTAAATGTGCTAGATCAGATTGCAAGGAAGTATACTACTAAACCGTTTCCCAATGATGGCCGTTACAAGTTTTCTTCAATAACCTTGATTTCACCGCTATCAATGCCTGAATCATTTGTAAAGAAACTATCGGTAGGAACATCAAGCAACGTGATCATATTTTGAACTTTGTTGATGAGCTCCTAAAAAATCATGTTTTCCCTTAGAAAGTTTCGCAAACAGATTTCATCCCAGGGACAAATGTTGCATGCGTTACTTTAGTCAGAAAATAAAAACAATGCTAAATTGATTAATACCGCAATACAGCGATGAATATTTGTTCTGACTATAAGATGTACCTTTTCCGATCCTGTTCAGGTAAATTGATAAAGTTTAGTGTTTGTAGAGACTGCACTAAGGAATAATGTAAGTCATTCCAAAATGTTTATATTTTTAAATCATGGCTTATAAAATCAATCATTAAATGTGATATACATTTAAAATATTTTGTGTAATTATTTTATTAATAATATTTCATTGTCGAGTGTGATTTACTTGGCATTTATTATTGTAATTTATGGATAATTGATTGTTTGCATTATAATATCTTGAATTTGAAAAAAAAATGCCATAAAATAAGCCATTAGCATATTACGAAATCAATGTGATATAAATAAAAAAAATTTAGTAATTGAAGGTATTGTAGAACTTATTTTAGCAAAATATATCGGGGGGGAAAGCAATTTTTACTTTTTGAATGAGAACGGTCAAAACGATCGCTTCTCGTCATTCAAGGTATACCGAAAATTCCGTCGTTCTTGTGTTAAAGAAATAAATTTGAAAAAACTTTTGTAAGATAGTTTCTTTGGATTCATTATTTGATATTTAATCCAATATATTAATTTGAGGAAATATTGAAACCATTATGTTGACTGCAAAGATATGCCTACTAATAATGTGATACCTTAAAGAAGTAAATGCTTATCAAATACTTTCAAAAAGTATATAAATTTTTTTAACTACAACCCCCCAAAAAAACTTGAATAACCTAACTCTACATTTAAATTTTAGCCTTTTCATAAGTCTCTTTTTAGTGTTTTATAAATATATCAAAATACTTCATCCTTTAGAAATTATTTACTTCTACATTAAAAAAATAATATACATTATGTATATTAAAACATGGGAAATCAAAGAATATAATCATTTTTAGTTGACAAAGTTCTAAAACAGTCATGAATAATAAGTTTGAAATAAATGGGAAACTAAAAAAGATATAACTCATAGGATAGGACATATTAATTTTGAAAATACATACAACATTAGTGGTATAAAATTCGAAATAAATATGATCAATGAGTTAAAATTAACAGCGAATAAATTTGTCAATAAATTAATTTTACATTAATGAATTCCTATTAACGTAATTTTACTTTGAATAATTTCATAATGTTTAACGAATTAATTATTAAAATATTTTGTAATCTTGCATGTATGCTTGAAATAGTACTAGTTGTATATAGAAATTTAGCAGCATACTTCTGTTTATTATCTGTAGTTCATAGAATTTTGCAATACTAAAACATTTCATTTATTGATTCAAAAAGTCTTACAAATCAAAACCTAAGAAGCTGTAGACTTAGAATTAAATCATTAAAGTCTTTAAAGTCTCCTTTTTATGTTTCTAGATTATTTGCCTTGGTTTAAAATAAATCTCTGGATCATTCAAGGAGATAGAACAGCAAAAATCTTTAAGACTTGTCTATGTCCAATTAGTAAAAGTGTTCATAAATGAATTCATTTAATTTCACAGTTTCTAATCTAGAAAAGAATAATTTTTTCATGAGTTTAAAAACTTTCTAACTGTTTTTTTAAAGAACTTTAAGGAAAACATATATTTTTATTCCATAGAATAAATGCTAATGGAATAAAAACCGAAAGAGGTAATATAATTATAACAAACTAACAATAATTAATTTCAAAAGCTTATAGAATATCAAAGGTTTCCAGGAATATTTACTATTATAAAACAAACAAAAAATTTAAAGCATAAGTACAGTAAAATTTTATAAATATATACTTTAGGAAATGTATAAGAAATTATTACTTAGTTATACACTCAAATTTATCACGCAGTTTGCAATATAATTTTGAATCTGTAAATTTAATACTTCTTTCTAGGAATTAATATTTGCAATATACCATTATTCTACGGTCTTTTTTATTTGGAGTTAAAAATATGAGTACATAAATTAACTAAATTATTACTTTATTGTTCGAAAATAATTAGATAAGTCTCGTTAATTTACTTCAAAATGTTTTCTTTTATTTTTTATAAGGCACAATGGTATTTTCGTTTAATTTTAAACGAATATATTTAGATTAATAAGCATCATTTACCCTGAGGATGACTTTTAAATTGTTCTCTGTAGTAAAATAAAATATTTTCTTTGTGTTTGGCGCAATATATTCCATGAAGATTCAGGGACAGAAATATTTTACACACCTAACCTAAGCATTAACTTTTCATGAATATTCGTGTTTAAGGAATCAATAATATTATTTTCTACATAGGGTATTTATGATCATAGGCACTCAGTTATACTTGGACATCCTATAAATAATCAACTCTTTATTTTGAAGCCTCTTGCATGGTATTATATGAAATTAAATGCTAAAAGTTTGAAAATTTCTTACAAAATTTAATTCTAATAATATTCAAAATTAAATTACAAGAAAATTATTAGGAATACATGAACATAGTTCTTTGCGAATTTAACTTGAAACGCTATATCTTATACCTTTGTATGTTTACCATTACTGAAGTCTCAAGATCAAGTTCATTAAGGTCTTAATTAACTACAAGATCATTTAAGGGTGAAAACTTATTTAGAAATTTCTTAGAAATGGTATTGTGGTCGGTTGTTGCTAAAAGGCTCTAATCCTTAAAGCATATTTCGGTCAATATAAAGTCGGTTTTCAGAAGTATTACAGGTAGTTTCCTTACCTTGAATGAAGGGTTGGAAGGGTCATGAAGGATTGTATATTCTCGGAGTATTTAGCGGTAGACAGTTTATTTATAAATACGTGACAGTTTAAAAATTCAACGACTTAATTCCTGTTAATATCTCAAAATGCTTCTACCGTAAATAATTTTCTAAATTAAACAATTTAAAATATGAAACGTTGCATAAAAACATAATTATGTCTTTCGATTACTTCTGTAATGTAGAAATATTAGGTTTAAGAGTATTTTATTGAGTAAATATTTATTTGTGAACAAAACAATATTAATAATAATTAATAATTGAAAAATTATTTTCAAACAAGTATTAATTAGTGCATAATGTTTATCACACCATAACTTTGTTACAGTAATACATCTTTGAGAATTTACATCAAAACGTGTGTTATTGTAATATTAATACGATTCCGATGACGTTCGTGTAAATGTTGGAAACATCTGGAGTGTTGGAAACATATGGAAAAAAACCTCCTTCTGAATTTGAATTTTATTTACGTTTTCTGGTAACAATATTTTATATTTCTGAAACATTAGCAAAATTGTGTCTTTTTAGAGCCATCAAATAGAAAATTGTCTAGTGGCGCAATATCAAGAAATTATTCAAGTTGTAGAAATCATTTCAGATGGATAATCAAAACGTAATTATGCCTCATCATGTAAAAGAAATATTTACATGGTAAATGAGTTGGGTTCCGTGGTGGAAAACGAATGTAGTCAAGCGGCAGATTTATTCATATGGCAAATATTGAGATACTATACATTTCTTACAATACGTTATTTATCTTTTTTTATTTCCCAGGCTAAAATTGAATATAAAGGGCACGAAGTTATCCACATTTTAGACACACAAAGTGCTGTCACTGAAGAACTGAATTAGTACCGACTAAACTAGTATGACAAAGTTCATGTAAACTTCTGGAGGATTTTTCCAGAAGTTTTCACGAAATTTGTCAAAAGAAGATTGTATTAGATGGGAAGTATTTTAAAGAACAGGGAGTATTTCTATTTTAGAATATTTAATACAACAACATATATATGATCATTATACTCTGTTTACCTGCCGAACTTGTATTTCATTTTATTATTATGGGAAGAGTAGAATGACCATGATAGCCGAGTGGTTATGGTTTTGAGCTGACCATCAGAAGCCTTTCTACTGAATCGTGGGTTCAAGCCCCACATTCAATAAAGTGCCACCATGTAACGGGTTGGATGCATGTTAAATCTGTCGAGGCACCAAGTTCTCCCATTCGTGTGGTGAAGATTCTTAAAATTTAAAAAAAAAATACATTCGTTTCACGATATTCAAAACTCAATAGTTTTCCTCTCTTTTTCTCTACAAAAAAATGTCATATTGATACATTTTCTTTAAATATTTTCTATTCTTCCACTATTTTCAAAATGCATTACTTAAGACTTGGATATGATTTAAAACTTAAAAGTTTGAGCAGAGAAAACCTCCAAAAACGTATATATTATTCTTTTTTTCACTAATACGTGCAATCGAAATGTTTAGTTGATAACTAGTCAAATTCAAGACAGAAGCGTAGAAAAGAAATGAATGAATAAATTGATTGATTGTGAATATTTTTTCATCCGGAAAAACATTACAATTTCATAAAAAAGTGAATTTATGCACTTTTTATACATATGTTCAAAGATAAAACAGTCGGCTATGAAAGGTTGATTTAAATACTTAATTTGGTATTTGAATTGGGATTTACACGCTTAAAAATTGGAGGAAATGAAAAGTACTTGATAAGAAAATAGGTCGAAAACAAAGAATGATCGCTTACGTTTGTTAGGGAAGTATCAGTCGTGTTTATCAAGAGAGTAAACCCCAAAAAGAGGAAACCTCACAAAGGAGCCCTGGGGTCATGATTTCCATAATTTTTTAAGTAAGTTACACTTTTAAGGAAAATTCGTATCGAATAACTTTTTTATGAAGGTATTTCTGATTAGACAAGTAGAAAATCAATTTACACATTTTGAAACCTATTAAGCTTTATTAAAATGCATTATTTAGCTCATGTTGAAGTTAAGAGGTTCATTTTAAGGGCTTATAAAAGAACAAATTAAACAGTTCTTGGACAACTTGGGAGCCACTTGATGAAACCACGCATCATTCGAATTTATATTGAGAACTTTCTTTATGCTCGTCGAAAAATCGAAAGAAGATTGATCTGCACGAGTACTGTCTTTTGATTTTTTACCTGCAAACTATGCCGCTCAGCTGTTTGAAAAGGTGAATGTACTTCAGAGATGAGAGGGTTACAGGTGTACATGTATCTTAATATTTTTAGCTCGCAATAATATAAAAAAAATTTAAGGCAATATATGTAACTAAATTTATGAACTTTAAAATATTCTTTTATTTTCTCTATTTTGAAAGGCAAATATGCTGCAATGCTAAAAAAAGTAATTTAAAAATGTCAGAAATAAAAATGACAGTAACTTAAATTCAAGAAAAATAAGACACATTTGTATTTATAACAAAAATATTTTTATTATCAAATCTGAAACGTTTATGTTTTAAACGTTTGAATTCTTTTATTTTAACCGTATTATTTCAAAATTTTACTGAATATTTACAAAACTACTTTGATGCTTATTATTAAGCCAAATAATAATTTCTTAAATTTTTTTGAAAGATCTAAGCTTATGAAGAATTATTTTAATAATTCATAAAATTATATATTATAAATCCGTATTATATTATTCAATGTTAATGCTTAAGACCATATTAAAACAAATATATGTTTTAGTTCTAAAATGACTTGTGTGTGGTAAAGTATCGTTCAGATAATCAAATGTATTATTTCCATTGAGTCATTATAAACATAATTAATGTTTCTACTGGTACATGTTTTGCTTCTCAAACTTTAAGAATATTAAAATAATTTAGTACAGGAAGTTCTCCTGCTTGATATTTGAGGAACACTCATGTCATGCGAAATAATTTAAAAATTAGGTTAATAATTTATTTTAGAGAGGATTCAGAATTCAATAAGAAGTAGAAAATAAGACGCATTTGTATATTTGTAACTAAAATAATTTTATTACTAATAATACATTCCTCAGTTAAATCCTTTATACTTTTGAGAGTGCAAGACGTGGTACTGACTGTTTTCGCTTGAGTTTCCAGAAATGAAACTTGCTTCCAAAGGACTCTTCCCATAATTAAAACGAAGCTCGATCAAGAGAGAAAGAGAGACTACCTACTGCTATCTTGATGAGTTATTAGGAAACACCGCATGAAACGAAAGTAAGGTGCAATTACAGGACTCGGCGGTCTTCTAACCGTCAATAATCCTCCCAGTAATTAGATGTTACGGTGAGATGAATCTCTGCCACAATAGCTTTGACTTTAGAAGCACAAGGTAAAATTTATGCGAGCAGGGACTTTAAAATATCGAAAAGGAGAATTTGTAGAGCTATGCTTAAAGGTGCTGAAGTATATGTCATAATTTAAGTAAAGAGTTAAAAGAGATGCAGATAAAGAGATTTAGGGAAAATTTAAATTTCGATCTTAAGAAATTTGAAATAATCTTTTATTATTCATGATAAGGTGACAGCATATTTTATATAAAATCACTGATGATAAATCTGCTACATTAACTAAAAAGTAATCTATTATTTGTTGACCATAAAATATTGAAAAAAATGGAAGGCAGTAGCATGATATTTGATTTCTTCTGATATATTAAATGAGAATATAAAATCAACAACATAGCTACATAGTAAATTATCACTTGGATTTTTATTTGCTTTATATGATAGAAAACTGAAGTTAAATTTATTTAAAAATGAATTAAGTGGTTTTTATGTGCATCTCTTTGTCGTTTTCAACATTAAACATCAAATGATTTTCATAAATATTTTTACATTGAACGTACATAAATAAGTCTTAAATCTATAGACATTTGTTCTTTTCATATTATGCATACTTTATTTTTAATGTATCTTATTTATCTTTCTATGGCATTTTTATTTTCAAACATACACTTTAAGTGAATATTAAGGCAAAATAAAATTCTGGCGTTTCTAAATTTACCTTAAATTTCATGGAGTTCATAGAGAATTAATATTAATGAATTTCTACCTTATACACGATCATGCTTCATTGAAATCACCGCCATCATTCAATACTATGAAATCAAAAAATACATTAAATAGTCCGTCCATGTCACTCGCTAGACTAATGGAATTTGGAAATAAATATCAAACAGAATCATGAGAACCTATATTTTCTTCTTGGAACTCATCATCATTGCGATGGCAAGGAATTATTTAACACATTTAAAAATTGTACACTCACGACTGACAGATAAACATGTTTTATTGGGGGAACAAATATCCCAATGTGTAATAATTGCTGCCATCATCTGATTGTGAAGCATATCTTTACTGGATACTCTGATTTTAACTATGTTTGCTATCAACATTTTAAATCATATACGCTATATTTAGTCTATTAGGTTAACTCCATATACAAGTTTTGACTATTAAATAACGGGACTGAAGATGTGAAACATTTCATTTTCATTTCATAGATATTTACTCGTACTTATTATCACATTCAATATAAACCCCTCCTCAATCCCTACAACGGCCCATGCGAATCTTACATTATTCGAAACAGTGCTAAAAATCTTCGGTCAGCACTTTCAGGACGCGCGTACCACTTTCTCCTTCAAAGCTTCATTGGACTCAAATCTTGTTCCATTTAAAGCAGATTTCAATTTAGAAAAAAAATAGAAGATGCATATTGCGAGATCCGGCAAATGTGGCGTATCGTCTAACACTGGGAAGCAGTACTTGGTTAGAAATCTCTTGACTGTCCTTGATGAGGAAAGGGTTGTCCTTTCACAATTCGGGTTTTTCCTTATTCTATGACAAAGTTCAGCTAGAACTGAAGATAGTATTTCGAATAGCTTATTCAATCTTTTTAGGCTCTATGTGAAAAAGGGCTCTTCCAGTACATAGATTGGCTCCTCATTTCAGGATCATAAGTAAAACAAACCACTTTTCGCCATACGTTATCAATAAGTTTGGGACATTTTCAATGGCAAACATTTTTACGAACTTCTTGTTGATCAAACATAATAATTTTAGCAACTCTTTGGGCAAATATTTTTTTCATGTTAAAACTGTTTCGTAAAATTTACGGCGTGAATTCCATGTCAATTCCTAGAGTCTCAACAATCACACAAATAATTAACCGATGGTTGGATCGAAAGTGATTACCGATTTTTTTTCAATATCCTCGTCTGTTTTTGTAGTGGAAGGACGAGTGGAACGTGAATAATCTTCAACATCTTCTCAGACATCTATAAAACGATTAAATCCCTCAAAAACGTGCATACGATTAACACTTATTACTATGCACTTCTTTGAAAAAACTATAAATTTCAGTAGTGGTTCTTAAGGTTTTATGCGAAATTTGTTTTCTATTATTGCGCTTATAATTTTTCTGGCGAAATAAGAATAAATGTAATGCGAATGGAAACTACGGCTATAAGGAATTATTTACAGAAATGAGAGGGTCTACATTCGAAAGAGAAGGCTTTACCCTAAACGGTTATTGGCCTCTAGCTTTTGGTGCAATGGTGCAAGCGTACTTCTCATGTAGCAGCATCAATTTCATTACTTATATCAACACCAAATATTTATTTATTTTTATTAAAATTCATTTTATTCTCTATCCTGAACTAGAATTTAAAATTATTTTGATTATTAAATTTTTGACATTTACTCCCGACACAGAGAAATTATTGCTAGAAAAAAAATCTAATTTGATTGAGAGCTATATTAACATTATAAGAAATAAATTTCTTATTCGACAAAAATACCAGAGTTTGATGTTTTCATGTTAAATTCAGAGTTTGGATGGTTAGTTCAAGTGTCAAGAAAAATTACGAAAATAAAGAATTCACATCGATATATACGTAATAGACAGCATGAACTAGTAATTTTCATTTAAGTTTTGCTAAAAGATGTTAAAAATAGATAACCTTAAATACTACAGTCTGACTTCGATTGTTAAATTTATTTTCGATTCAAAAAATGTATTAATTTATTCATCATTAATGCTCTTTTTAAATCTTATAGAATGAATAATACAAATGCGGAAACTATGTAAATATTTTTTCCCTGAAAAAATAATAAGCATATAATAAAAATAATATAATTCATCTAAACAGAAAAATACTCAGATATTAAGAAATAGTATGGCAAAATTTTTCAAAAAATATCTGGTAGAATAGTGCAATTATTAGAGAATTTTCTAAAGTGACAAAATATACTGTAATAATGCTAACGTAAGAAGGTAAAAGTCCACAGTGAATTCCAATATCTTTATGATAAAATCAGTTTCTTTTCAGTTGTAATAATAATTTCGGAACTATACATTTTGCGAGAAAAATAGCTAATATTTATTGTTATGTTGAAAGCATAAATCAATTTTTCAATGAACAGAAAATTTATAAAGTAAGGTATTTATCGTTATGTTGAAAACGTAAATCAATTTTTCTATACATCAGTAAATTTATAAATTAAGGTTTCGATTAAGATTAGTAAAATATATTTATTGTTAGTTTCATATAATATAATTATAACTCATTGGTTACAAAAAGAAAAAGTATTAAATTTATTTTACATATCCATAAAAAATTCGCTTGGAAAAGAATTGCTTGTAGAAATTCTAACTTAATATTTTTTCAAATATTAACAGTATATTTTCAATAAACTTCTTGTAATTGTTTCATAATTTAAGGGGTTTTTTTACACTAAACAATAAGATCTAAATTTAGTCGGAATTATTAATTCATTTAACTCAGCGTTGTTAGAAAAAGATGCATGCATGAAGAAAAAAATTCACTTGAGCTGTTACAACACAAAAAATAAACTTGTTGAATATGAAACAAGATTGTTAGACTTTACAGAAAAAAGTGTGAGTTTTCGGAAAAGCTAAATATATGCGCGTGTATGTTAAAGAGAAAAATAATTCAAGAAAAAAAAATTGTCGTAAATTAGTTTTGAAAAACTAAACTTATTGAATATTTTACATTAAATAAATTTGTGTTAGTAATCAGAGAATATAGTTCTATTCATTGGATAAAAAAAGGTGTTACATTCATTTCCAATTCATATAAAAGTTTGTTTCTTATAGTATATTTATCATAATTTTCGTAGAATGTTAAAATGTATAATAACAATGATTACTTGAGAAGGTAAAATTCCGGAAATTGTGTTTTAAAAAGATTTTCTTTTCAATTATAAAAATAACAATCATTTCGTTATGATACAATGTACGCATACAAAAGTTTCAAATTTCAAATAAATAATGCTTAATCAATTATAAATAATTATATGAACATTCATGTACTTATGTACATGCAAAATAAAAATGCACATCAAACAAGAAAAGAAAAAAAAATCCCAATTAATTCAGATTAAAATATATTCATTCAAACGAAAAAAAATACATATTAAATAATAATATCCAATTCAACAACTTTGAGCGGAAAAATAATGAAATCATCATTTTATATTTAATGACTGATAAATCATTTATTTAAAATGTGTTCCTTTTAACTCATGTAAAAAAAAACTTTTAATTTATCTTTTGTAAAATAGTTTTAATTAATTTATATTTCAATCATCCAATGGCGCGCAAAATTCTGTTGCCATCTTGTAGAATCAAGATGACACAAGCTGAAACAAGATAAACCCAAACCTGTTTACGTTGATTACGAATATACTACGTCATACAGTTTTTATAAAAACAACTCAACTCAGCAGTAGAAGGTGGCAATTCAACTTAGAGAAGCGAGAGAGAAATTAATATAGAGAAAGAACTCAATTCATCAGAAGGAGGGAAGCAACTCAGCTCATCTCAACCTCCTCATGTACAAAGAAAACCGAAACCAAAACTGAAACAGGAGAAAAACAACTCAACTCACAGCATGAGAGGAAGCAATTCAACAACAGGAGGAAGACCACGTGCAGCCTGCGCAGCCTTTTATCGCAGAATCGCCCCACCGATTGTGCAAACTGTGCAGCCCTTTATCGTAGAATCGGCACCACTGATTGTGCAGCCTTTTATCGCAGAATTGGCTTTTTCTATCTACTGGCGTACTAATTTTTTTTTATTTATCCTATCATTTATTTTTCATTTAAGGATATGAGATTATTTTTATTCTATTGATTTTATAATATTTACTGTTTATCACGAAAAAATCATTATTTGTGTTTGCAGAATAATCAAATTAAACTTTAAACAAAAAAATGTATTGAAAAAATTCATAAAAATTTATATTTACAAAAATATTATTTAAAGAGATGATTTTAAATTTTCTTCCTTCAGTTTCACTTCGAAATATAAGAATCATTGTTACGTAAAAGTATCATCTTTTATTACTTATTTCATTGTTTATAAACTATTCATATCATGAATAAATTTAATAAATTTTCATAATTGTGGGAATACGGAACATGTATCATCCCAAAAATAAAAGAATTAAAAATTTTGTAATCTTAGAATATAATACTCAAGTTAAAAACTAAGTCATAGAATGAAAAATGTCACCCCATGTGATTCGGAAAATGTGGTGATTTACTCAATGGAAAAGTAGTCTGCATCGTCACACTTTTCAATCGTGGAAATGCCGCTTTTTTTTCTAATTAGAACACAGGGATAACTAATGGACTAGATTTCGAGGTTATTTCATCGGAACAAATAGAGCGAATTAAAGTTAAAGATGGCTCCGCAAAATGTTTCTTTAAAAGTCGTTTTCTTTTCATTACTGTCCGTTGGTGCAAAGGAAGATTCTACAAATGATGCTCGTTGCTGTTTTCCGCTCAGACAAATAAACCAGTAATGGGAGAATGATGGCACAATTTTTGTTCGCCCTATAATTTTCTAGAAGGATTCTGTTCATGTTTGAGAGCTTATTCAGATTTAACAGGGTTATCAATTTTTGGCCAAATTATATACACTAGAGTATATATACAAGGATTAAAATAAAAGTCGGTTATTCAGTTATTATTTAAGTTAACTTTCGTTGTAGTAAAGTTACTATAAATTCTTTAATTGATGCACAGATAATTATTTACTGTGCATAGTGGCCTTAATTAACTTTTCATAATAAGAACTAACAACTAAGAATTTCATGTAAATATTTGTATGTGCAATATTTATATTTTATATTATTTAGGAAGTATAATTTACAGAAGTCCACAGAAATTATAATTATGTATAAATTTGTGAAAATAAAACAACTTAAAAATCAGTCAAATAAAACTGACATGATATATTTATTTTTTTGGTACTATATTTATTATAATTGTATTGCTTTGCTATGCCTTCTCTTAAGAATTTACCCATTAACCGATTGAAAAATAAGATTCGATTATAAGGCTAATATTTTCAGCATTATTATAGCTAGCATTAAGCTTTCATATTAACTACTATGGTGAATAACGTAATAGATTTTGAAATATTTTGTGTTTATTTTCAGCTAACTGAGCATTTTTACTAGAAATATATTTTTTGCAGCTATAAAATTTCTTAATATGTTCCCTTTTGAGGGGATACTATACCCTAACAATGAACAAAATATAGAAGAATATTTTACATCTTTATATAAATTGTATCATTTTTCTAAATATATGTAAAACACTTTGCAGTCTAGATGTATTATTCAGTGGATTATTTAAGTTTTCTTTAACAGGTTCGAAATTATTTCATTGACTTTATAAATTGCCTTTTTTTCTCAGCCTTTCATTCTTCATAAAGATCATGTAATTAAAATGATAAGGATAATTATTTGCAATTAATATAACATTTTAATATTTTGTCTAGTTGATTTATATAATATCTTAAATAATTATGTTAATAATAATTATGTTAACTGAATAAGGATTTAAGTAAGAAATTATTTTTTAACTACCACAAAATCCGATAAAGATTTACCTGTTTTTTACTGTTTTCCATAGTGTCGGATGGAAGAAAGCATGTAAAACCAGTTATTAGTATAAGGAAACTCATGAAAAGAATTGTGAGAAAAAAATCTAAGAAACTAAGAAAATATTACTTAAAAAATTAAAATATTTAGAAATAGTTGGAATTTTAAAATTTTGAGATAGTTTGAGAAAAGCTAAAATTTTAAATAATTGATTGCATAAAGTGAAGAATTTTTCTGAAATCCACATTTTAAGTATGTTCAAATATGGAAAATAAAAATTCTTCTTTTATAAATATCTAATTATTAAAAGTACCACGCAAAGTACTCTGCAAAGTACAAAGTACAATTACTGTCTACCGATTTCATTGAGAATATGTATAAAAATGTATAAAGGAAGTGCAAGTTGTTTCTGACCATAAATTCTTGTAGAATAATCTCATTTTTATTATTATTCTTTTTAGCATTACTATTACGATTTGCATTGTTTAAATGAAATGAATAAGGTTATATTATTTTATGAGTAAGTATATTTAATAAGGCAGGCTATTAAGTTCAGAGGTTTAGGAACAGTAGATGCAAATGTTAATGGATTCATAGACGTCGTGAAAGAACAACCCAATAATTGTTTTTAAAGAACCTTGTTATTTTGAGCTAATATCAGACGAGTACTGTCATGTGTTTGAGACTGACAAAATTCAAGGAGTGATATAGAGTTCCATTTGAATATCTTCTATACGAATTATGCTGTACATGAGAGACCTTTAGAAAAATCAGCAATTTATCATGTGAATCTTCCAGAATTATTAACAGCCATGAAGGAAATATCTTGATTGCCCCTTTACGATGCTTAGTGGCCTTGGTAACTTTCTGGTTATGGTCACGGATTCAAGGCTCATCCATAACCATAACCAGAAAAAACCATCTCGTAATGGGATTGATGCACGTTAAAACTGTTTGAGATGGTAGAGTAGAAGTTTGTACAGGATGGTGTAAACTCAAGTATTCTTCTTCGCACTTGACTGTGGCTCAAAATTACGACATCAGTCGCCAATAACTCTCGTGTTACTTCTAAATATGACGTTAATAACCAATCACATCATTCTACGACGCCTAGTTTTTGACTAGTATATTAAAATATATTAATTGATATTGCCTTAAATGGCATACAGAAAATTTGATATCGTTCGTAATTTTGTATTTTTGAGTTAATTTTATTTACCTCTTGGAATATTACCATATCTTTCAGAGAATGGTCCTCAAATATTTAATCTTGAATAGGTGCTGTAAAAGGATGCAAAAGTATATTCATAGTTGAAAAAAGAAAATATATTGAAATAATTAAAAGTACGAAAATCGTAAATAAACTTAAAAATATTTAAGCTATAAAATTCATGAATTACCTTCCATTTATCATGAAAAATGTTGTAAAATATGATAAGAATATTCTAAAACTAATATTCTAATAAACAATGTGTGGAACAGTTATATTTATAATCATCCAAATGTGAAAACTTCGAATAACTGCTTTCATTAGACACTTCCAGAAGCTTGCAACAGCTTTCAATATAATTTTCTGGAATGTTAAGAACAACACCAGAGGATTTCGGAAGAGAGTTTGAGCACAATAACGTTCTTAATTTATTTATTAGACAGCTATTAAAATACGCACCTCAACCCTACAAATTTCGAGTGTTATATTAGATAATAAGACATTGTAACCTAACCATTATTAGAGTCTCAATTTATATTGAAGTCTCAATTCTCAAATAGTACAAGGTTATTAAGTTTGTAATTAAATACTGGAAGAGTAAGAGATGAAATGATGTAAATTTCTCAGAAGTTCTATTATAGATTCTTTAAATTATTATCAACAATTTTGATGTCAACCTTGTATTAAATAAGATTTACTCGATTTAAAATTTTCTGCCCTTTAATTTTCTAAGACCCGAAACTATTTAAATTTATAATATATGAAAGAGAATTATGAGATCCATAGCGGAAGTAATCGCCAGTAAAAGTAAATAATAACGATTTTGTTAAGTATGCAATGTATAGTAGGAAGAATCTTGAATGTGTTAAATAGCCTTTCAGATAGGATAATATTACTTAAAACAATTTTTTAGACCGAAGAAGAAAAAGTCACTTAGAATTTAATTAGTAAAAGTAAAAGGTTTTAAGAAAAACCAAAAGAAATATGTACCTGAAAAAAAATATGAATATATATTTAAGATACACTATAAGTAGCCTCAAATTAAATCTTTAGTAAGATACTAAATGGTTTAAAATTAAAATACAGCTATATAATTACAGTTAAATCATTCGCAATAAACTATAATTTTCAAGGCTCAAATTTTTTTTCCTTAAATATATATATATATATATATATATATATATCAAAGATGTCAAAAATATACTGTGAAGTCTGTTTTGGAAAAATAATTTAAATATAAAGCATTTCAGTTCTGTTATATGAAACTTTCTAAAGTTAGTAGGCTTACAATTTCGTAGCAAATGTTTTCTCCATTTTCTGTAGGAATGATACCAAAACTTCAGATCTATATTAAATGCATGCCTGATAAGTTTCAATATTCGCTTCGAATTCTGATATGAGAAAATGTTAAAACAGATTCATTTCATGTCGACAGATTTATGTTTTCTCGAAAATTCTTGATGAAACTCTTATTAACTAAAGTTTTACTCTTAAATGCAAACGTCTGAAACATATCTAATAAACGTATATACTATATCATGGAACTCTAAGATCTGATGTTCTCAGTTTGACTCTTGTTCTGACAATAGTAAAAGGTATTGTACATGCATTTAAAGAAACAATTCAAAAATATAATAAATGAGCCGAAGCTACAACAGAAGACTGTCAAGAATTTCTATACCAAGACTATTTTAATCATTTTTAGTACATCAAAACAATTTTTTTTAATTTAAAATTTCTAATTTAATTATTTGAATAATTATAGTAGTTTTTTTTTTTCTAATTTTCAACATAATAGATTAGAAGATATAGAACGATATCAAAGATTTCTCTACTTTTAAGAATTTTTTGAAGATATACTTGTAATTTATGAGCAATAGATTGATTATATAATCTGTATTACAAGTCAGATAGGTGTTGTAGATTTGGCACAATTAGAATATATCACTTACATTAAATTTCAATTTGGGATAGGGTAGTTAAAATGAAACATAAAACTAAGTTTCTACAAATAAGAGCAGATATGTTTTTTTTAATACTTTATTCATCATTTAAGAAATAAGAACCGAACATTCAGCTCTTTGAGTTTTATTTCAAGAAACGAATCTATAAGTAATTGAAAATTCTCAGGTAAAACTCTTATTAAATTTAATTTTTACCTCATATTTCACCTTTTATTTTGTCAGATTAATTTATTTTAATTCAATGCACTTCTACTTTCTAATACTTAGATGCATTGGAATAATTATTGCCAAAATCCCTTTCAATAAATAAGTTTTCATTTTATTAAATAAATATATAGAACCACTGAGGTTTCAAAATTGTTGAATAAGCGTATAATGGTGGCAGCTGGAGATTCAAAATAAATCAGTAAAATAAAGAAATATTTCTCTTTTTTTCCCAAAAATAACCGTCATTCCCAAATTTAGAGGAACAGCTGAATCACCTATCTATGAGAAACAGAAAATTACTCAAAATTATTTGTTCAAGCTAAATGCATGACTATGATAAAAGCGATGGATCTCGTAAATTTGAACTCCAGTCAAATCACTAGTCTGGATCTTAGCTTGAACCCCTATGTCCAAAATTCCACGCCATGCTAATGGGTGGAACATAGGACCTCGCTCAGATTTAACATGCATCATTCCCGTGACACAGTTGGACCTTAATGGTCTTAGTGCTGGAACCTATGGTTCAACTAAAACCGAATCGGCCTTTAATCCGCAACCATTACCTCTACGCTACTGCGACCATACACATAATGCATTTGGTAACTTATCAAACCAGAATTCCTACTCAGTGTATCGCTATCAATACTAAAGAAGATAAGGCCGTAGTTGCCGAGGGGTCATGTCCGGCATTTTTTCCGTACAGTTGTGGTTTGGAATCATGGAACCACTGAATATCAATCATATAGCAGGTTTCTTGCACATTACATCTATTAATACTGGTTATCAACACGTTCAGTTGGTGCGGAGAGTGATTTTTCATTTCAAGTTTCATTAGCGTCCTTTAACAGAGAATCAAAATTTCAAATATTTAAGCCAATGACTCCTCATATTGGTCCATTAATAAATTATCAAGGAAGTGAATAAGCTGCTACATGTGCTTTTCAATAGGATTACACTATACACGTAACTTTGCTCTTATCTGTTTTTCTATTATAATCACTCATCTGTCCTAATAATTGCTTAAAAAGAAAACCTTTTAAAGGAAAATTAAGGGACATAAATCCTTCTTATTTGCTACATGTAACGCTGCTACATGTGTTTTTCAATAGGATTACACTATACTCGTAACTTTGCTTTTATCTGTTTTTCTATTATAATCACTCATCTGTCCTAATAATTGCTTAAAAAGAAAGCCTTTTATATAAAAGAAAATCTTATAAATTTTGAAAGATTAGCGAAATCTACTGAAATAAGTAGAGTCAATCAAATGAAATAACATTACAAAAATTAATGTTATAAATATAAGAGTGAAATCCACAAATGTGTATTAATATAATCATACAGTATAAAACATTTCTAAGTTAAGAAGGACTACACAAAGTTTAATTTATTTTACATCACTTTTATCAGTATACACTTTTTCTCGGTTATTTCAAAATTTTCAGAAATAATTGAGTGAATTATAAGGTAAATTCTTAAACTTCTCATAATAACATGATATTATATTGATTATTCTCAAATGCTCATAGAGAAAAAAGCTATTAATATAATTTCAAATAGCATTGAAATTTAAAGATACTGAAATTTCATTATTTTTTTACATTTTGATACAACATAATGGAAGTAGAACGATTTTGATTTTCTTCACATTTTTGTATGAGATCTCAAAATATTTAAAGTAACTCCGACACCAAAATGTTTCAAATTTTGCATTTTTTTTATTCTAGTGTTAAAAAAATAGAAGGTACTTTTCTGAATCTGTAGATGTATCATTTATAAGAAATGAATAAATAAAGCGTTCAAAAATTGATATTAGAACTGTAAACGAACAGGATACTCCCCTGGTAGTAAAATCACTAACTGTGCTTGGAAGACTTACTCATGATGTAACTTTGTTTTGCAGAGATTCTATATCTTAGATGTTCATGGAAATATAAAATGTCAAATATCTAATACGGTTAAAGTTGTATGGTCAATTTATTTTAAAAACTGTCAACAAATGCTAATCCACAGCATGGATTATGCCCAACTAGCTGGATAATCAGTTAAAGTATAATAAAGTTTAATTTTGGCAAAGACAAACGTTTACTTCATAAATCTGTGCTTCTCAACATAGAGTTTATATTTAAATTCCAATAACTTCTTGTAATTCATATTACTTTTAATTAATCTTGAATTAGTTGATAAAATGATGTTGAACTGTCCACTTAATTATAATGTATTGCTGGATTGCATTTAAAATATTATTTTTTAAACAATTGTGAAAAGTATCTTTATTTGAGTTTTTCTCAAAATATGTTTCTTTTCTAGGATTCTGATACACTTGTCTCAAATTCTACTTTATCTATAAAGTGGATAATTTGCATATTATGAAATGAGTCTATTTCCTACACGGTGAATTTAATTTGTTTGTAATACAGGTTTATACATTTTAGATATAGAAATATATTTGAGTAAAAATTATGGCAAATTTGAATCACAAAATTTAAAAATTTACAATTTTTTTAAATTTAATTTTTGAAATTTTCATTACATTCAGTGTATGGAATGATATATATTTTAGTATTTTGCAAAGTTTTAATGTTGTAAATGCAGTAAATATTATGCAAGGTGTACCTATATGCAAGTACATAACTTGTTAATATAAATAGAGCAAATGATTATTAATTGCTCATACATAATTTCTTATGTTTGTAAATGTGTTTTCATTACATAAACTGATAGAAAAAACATAAATATCCTAACATTAAAATTTGTCTTCAAATGCGTTTAATTAAAAAAAAAAGTTGCGATCCCTTAAGAAACTTAATCTTAACAGCTTAAAATCAACTCAGTTTACTTGTTGAGGATGTCTCAGATACTTTAACCGAATTTAAGTTTTCTATTAAATTTATTAGACTACAGCCAGTAAACAAACAGAAGTTGAAAATTTATTTCGTTTAAAATACATAAAAACTACTCAATAACTTGACTTATGCTTTAGTTTAATCATAGAAAAGTAAAATCAATTAATTAAAATAAATTATATGTACCGTAATTTAAGTATTTTTCATTTTTGTACCAATGAGATTTACATTGATTTAATTTATATGAGAAATATAATAAATATTTTAGAAATATATTTTAACAATATAAAAGCTTATATGCTGTAGAATTTTCTTCTATAATGTTCAAAGTAAATATTAGTATTTTTGGTAGAAAATTGCTGTCTAATTTAAATGAACAAATTTTGGAAAATTTATTATTTGGAAATTTGAATTTTTTCCTTGAATGTGGTAGTTTATTTTTATTTATTTATTTTGTAATTCCATGTTGATGCTTCGTTAATAGATCCTTAATGCACTTGTTGTTTAAACTAAATATTAATAATAATGGTAAGAAAAGTATTTTAGCAAAATATGATATTTATAAGTTTTATACGAAATAGTTTAACAATTATGATTATTTTAAAATTCTCATTAATTTAAATAACTTTCTGTATGCTACTATTTAATGATACACGTTAATTACCACTTAATTTCTGCGTTAATAGTTTCTTCGAATTTATTTGAAAATTACATACGTAATGAAACTATATGAATTTAAAGAAATTGAATAAATTCTTAAATTTTCAATTACACACCCTATTTTGGATATGCGTGTAACACCTACCGGTCTATTATTTCTCTTATCATTATTTAGATTATTTGAACCGTAACACTATTTCGTGATCAAATGATGAGAAATTCAAGTAAAAATTAAACTAGTTTTTAATATATTCAAGTTATGAGTATTCAAAGTTCCATGAGTTTTTTTCTTTCTCTAACACAACTTGACTTTATCCTATACTAAATATACATAGCTCAAAAATTAGGAGAGTAAGCAAAAAAGTGAAGAAACCGTTACACGATAAACATGTAGGGGCATAAAATGGAGAATATAGGTGTAACAAAATGCAATGCAGAAAAAAAGAAGCAAAAAAAAAAACAAATGTAAGGGAACTTTAATTCTTGGGAACAGTATAAAGAACACAAAATAGTGCCCTAAGGCAGCAATTTAGTTACATGTAAATAACAAAAATTGATTGTTTGAGACTGAAAGACTGCCATACACCAGTTTTACATGGATGTGATGTGGTTATTGTTGAGACTTAAGGGAATATTGTTTTTTCCTTGCTGAAGTGTGATCTCCAAATCTTGGAACAGTAACGGGTGGCCTTGGTATTGTAGCAAAGCGTTCATGCGGGTATGTATCAAACATATCAGCTCGGATTAAGATCAAAAGAGCATGCTGGCCATTCCGTATCATGTATTGGCTCAGTTTCAAGAAAGTTCTTCCACCAGACGAGTTGTATGTCTAATATTACCTTGCACTCACTAATGCATGCAGTGTAAGGTATGACATGGGGTCTCAGAATCTGGTCTACATACCTTTGAGCCGTCAAACTACCATTCGGAATGATATACAGGTCAGTACGTCCTCCTGTACTGATTTCAACCCATATCATTAAGACACTTCGTCTGTAGAGTTACCTTTCCGGAATTAATATAGGATATTTCGGGTGTCCTTTCCTCTCCGTACCAAAATACGTCTAGTATCACACTCTAAACAGAATCGGAAACTCGTCCGTAAACAGCACTTGACTCCAATCACTTTGTATCCCATAGCGATGCTCAAGAGTCCTCATTTTTCTGGCCGCATATTGTCCTGCTGTCAACGGAATATGCACTATTGGCCTACATGCATACGGACCACCCTCATGAAACCTATTCCATACTGTTTGGCTTGAGATCCTTCTTCCTGTTACCACAAGAAACTGCATTTCAATCTGCGTCGCATTGGTTTATCTGACTCAACGAACTGTTAAAAGGATATATCGGTCATTATTTGATGTGAAAGTAAGTGAACGAAATTGTCCTGCCCGATATCGAACATACAATGTTTCTTAGAATCAATTCCACTATCTAGCAATGACATTTCTTGCCACTCCAATAGCTTCCTCTAATTTATTTTGTTTTTGCCCGGATTCCAAACTCCCAATAATATTCCAAACCATGGATTCTGATAGATCACGTTGTCGTGACATTTTCGAATCACTTTTTTCTCTAAACAACATCCGAAATGTTGAATTTCACCATTGAGACAATGAAAAACTGCAACTTCTTCGAAATCACGATTTCTATACTCATATCCGTTTCCTGGTTTTTGACGTCATGAACGTTGATTTGTATATGAATTTTTTTTCTTCCATTTCGTTTTGCATTAGTTATGAGCAGAAAGATATGCTTAATTTCTTTAAACCCATGTTCTTCAATAATTTATGGAAGCAATGTTGTATGGAAAAATAAACTTAGTTATTTCTTTCAAAATCACTCGGGTTTGAGTTAGTTTAATTATAGGAATTGAATATTCATGAAGTAAATCCCACTTCATCATATAGGGACTCACTCTAAATGGTCTTTATTAGTAGCCTGTTGATCACCTGTGCTAATTTGTAAAATCAAACCTACTCCGTTTAATGTTCATTACTCCACTGTTTATATATGAATCCACAAATATATTCATTATACTTCGTAAATTTTATTGAAGCTGCATACATCACATCTCCTTTTATTAGAAGGAATTAGAAATTTAAATAATATGAGAAAGAAATCCCATGGTGTTAGTAGAAGGGTAAATCGTGAATAGCTTATGCTACATGCTTAAATTAAATAATAATCTAAAATTCGAAAAATTAAATAGTTTTATTCATTACATAGGATAATTGTTACATAATTAAGAGATCTGTTTGTCACAAAATATGTACTTTTGATATATAAGAGATGCATCATATATGTAAATTTCTTTCTATGTTCTTAAGGTTAAAGCATATAACAAAACTATGGAATTATTCCGAAAAAACATTAATTTTTTACTGTGTCTTTTGAAATATGCAAAGATTAAAATGATAAATCTGTTTCCTAGTATTTTAGTAAAATTATCGGAAAAAATTTCACTAAAATGTAGGGCAGTTAAAAACATATGAGTGAAGAATAATATTTGCAAAATTTATTACTGGAACAGAGGTGAAAAAAATACAATTTTATACATTTCATACCTCATTAATAAAAATGATACTTTTTTCAGTCTGCTCATTTAAGCCGAAACAACATTCATTCTCCCCCAGCAGATTTTTCATACATATCTTTGAAAGAATATATGAAAATAAACTACATAGAAATTGAATAGTGGTATGCATTGATGAAAATAGGAAAGAAAAATATGAATAAAATTATGTTTTAAAGAAATAGCTGTCTTTTCTGTGAACATTGATCGTTAAATGATAAGTTACAAGCAATGTCATAAAATTTGTTACAGCTATTACTCCTTTAAATATAAGTAAAAATCTTATTCCCAATGCTTCCTTTATGAAATAGGTGATACGTAGACGTTTCAGACACCAGACGTTTCAGACGCTCAGAAACTTTGTTTTCTTTACAGATGTGCGAATAAATAACTGTGGCACTATATTCGCCATTTTTTTTTTTTTTTTTGCCTCAAAAGCGTATGTGTAAGAAAGTAAGCTGGTCTAAAAGCTGATCTCCTGAAAACGATATATAATTAAAACAAACTAAAAAAAGTGCTTGTACTACAGTATATATAATATTTATATTCCTTGTATAAATCACTCACAATCCTTTTATCTATTTACCTGTTTAAGAATCAATGAAAAATAGATGACAGACAGAGGAGAACTACAAAGTAAGTTTCGAAAGATAATATAATTTTATAGTACATAAGACTGCATACTTAAAAAATATTTAATACTGTTATTAAAGTATTCATATCATTTCTAGATTTTATTTCT
>BMAW01004977.1:21851-38491 GCA_019974015.1 Nephila pilipes | reverse complement strand
TTAATACTGTTATTAAAGTATTCATATCATTTCTAGATTTTATTTCTTGAAGGAAACAGTGAATGTTTTGAATATTTTCTTTATGAAAGAATCAATAAAATTTAATTAGTGATTGTAAATATTGCATTTTAATTCAGATCTTCTGATAATATTTTTAAATGATTTGGAATTAATTTTATTTCATACATTCGAAAAGAAATAAATTTGTAAAAAGAACGAAAGTTTGATAATATGATATAAATTAACCAATTTATAATAAATACAATACTTAACACCCAATTACAATATGTCTCTAGTTCTAAATACTCTGCAGTTTAAAGCTGAAATGTAAGTAATGCTTCAGAAAAACTAAATTGTCCTTTTTCGACTTAGTATTTATTACATGTTCTCCAATTATTAATTATTATTTAATTTTTGTAAACTAATTAATTATTTTAATTATTGAACGAAACTTTAAGATATTGCTTAAAATTAAAAGGCTAAGCAATAATATAAAATATTCAAATCGTTTCGATGTTAATTATTTGTTGTATTCCGTAAACAAAGAAATTTGAGAGAAAACTGGCATTTCACATTACTGCAATGTTTATTAAACTTCACGTATAATAAATGAATAAAATTTTAATTTGAATAGTTTCTCGTTCTTCTTTTTTTAATATTTTGCTATCTCTTAGAAGAAATGATATAATCGAATTATATCTTTTTATTGATGTATCTTATTCTT
Source organism: Nephila pilipes (assembly GCA_019974015.1). Classification (NCBI taxonomy): domain Eukaryota; kingdom Metazoa; phylum Arthropoda; class Arachnida; order Araneae; family Nephilidae; genus Nephila; species Nephila pilipes. Next base: position 37,767 of record BMAW01004977.1, on the reverse strand, counting down.
GCAACAAGATTCCTTATCAAATTCGACTTAAGTATTATTCTTAATATATTTTAGTGCTTCTATATTATATTGTTTATTGGATGTTGTTGGATAACTAAACCGGAATATATACAAACAAAAAATTCCTCAGAAAACAAAATATTGTGTATGCTATGCGTACAAATTCTCATCAAATGTTTTTAAATAAATAATACAAAATGAAATTTTAAGCATGAAATTTTTGGCAAAATTATTCAAAAGTGGAAATAAAGTTTATTATCGAAGATAAATAATCTAATTTCAAAAGAATCTAATCCAATTCCAAACTTTAAATATTAGTCCAATGTAAAAAATCATCATCTAGATAATTCAAACTTCTTTATTTTTAAATAAAAATGCATTGTAAAGACATTTGAACAAATAGGTACCATACATTTTATACTTTATCATGTTTGAACATTTCCCCCTGTATTATTTGTGTATATTTCATATTTTTTTTATTTATTTTTAATTTCTGTAAAGAAGCTTCATAATTACGTGAGAAATAACCAATTTATAAGTAATATTTCATCTTGGCTTGACCACATATTTTAGGGGAATTTATTATCTTTATTAATTGATTTTACGCCGATGGATATCAGCTTAATTTTTTTTTAATATTTTTAAATTTTTAATTTAAGTATTTATTTCTCTTCCGGATTAACATTGAACTTATTCAAATCTCTTGTACTTTAAATGTTACGCAAATGCAATGCATAGAATGAAAACAATTATTCAATAAATACGAAAAGCAACATAACAGATAAATAATTCATTTCCTCCTAGTACATGCTAAGGAATGAATCTAATTTTTTTAAAAACGTTAAATTAAAAGAAATCTCAACACATATTTATATCGCATTAATTCGGGCTTTCATATTTGTCTTAAATGTTTGAATAATTTTACTATCTTGGTAATTTCTCTTGGATTTTTCATGTACATTAACATAATATATCAGTCTACAGTTAAGAAATGCTTAACGTTTTATACTAAATGACTGAGAGTATTCTAAGGAGTTATAACCTAATATAATATTTGGTAATTTCTCTTGGATTCCTAACTTACATTAATGTAATATGTCAGTCTACAGTTAAGAACTGCTTAACTTTTGTGTGAGTTTTACAATAAATGAATTAGAGCTTTCTAAAAACGTATTAGTTATAATAAACTTTTGAAAATCACTTATTCATGGTAAAAGTTTTACAAATATATTGTTAACAAAAAAGTTTTACAAATATATTATTAACAAAAAAGTTTTAGAAAGCATAATAATATATTCTAATAAATAAAAGAATTTGTAATGGTCTCCGTGGAATAACGAAAAGATTACAAAACACAAGAATATAAAATTTGGTACAAAGAAAACCAATGGGCACTAATATTTTGCTTTTCGAGGTTTTTTCCTGAAATTCTCTTTTTTTATACAAAATTTAAATAAATGTATTTTACCTCCGCTTTCATACACAGATTGAAAAGGAGGATTTTGTTTTCATTTGCAGGGTAGCGGTTTTACAAAATACATGTGCATGAAATTTAGTTTAAGGAATCCATGGATATTGACAGTATGCACCTGGAATCTCATTTTTCGAAATTAGCCTCAGATTTTTTTATATTTAATTTAAATTTCATAACACTTCATGTGATGACCTTAAAGTCTGACTAATGCGTAGCTCTGATGCCTTTGTTTACTTAATTCCGATGGCGATTTCCGTTTAATGTTACGTCAAATGTAAGCCTAAATACTTTTAATTTTCCTTTACTTTTCTATTCTATTTGGCCTGCGGATTGATATTTATTTTTTATTTTTCCATTTTTAGTTACTTGTTAAATATAAGTCGATAAATTGCCACCAATTATCGACTTTCCTTGCAGAAATAATTATTTTAAGTTATTTAATGTGACTATCTTAATAGTTTTCTTTAACTCACATTGTAACTTTGTCTGAATCAAAACTTTAAAAACTTTCTTCACACATTTTAAAGCGCTCAGTTGAGCTGAAACTTTCTATCCAACTGTTTTGTATGACAATACGATAATTTAATTATAGTAAATAAAAATTAATTATTTAAAGAATTAAATTTTACTCCTGTAACAAGCACCATGACTGTAACTTTAACAGGACTGCTAATGTCACCTGTAGTGAAGTTGAGAAAGAGAGACTTCTTCCCAATCATCTAGTTGTTGGTGTGCATATGTATGCGTGTTGTGTGTGAACGTGTCTTATACGTATTCCTAATAGGTATTGCTGTGATGTATCCACGTAATGTGAACCCCAAAAAAGAAATAAATAAAATATTTTCTCATGAACTAAAAAGAAAGAAATCTTCTTTCAAAATGCCAAAAAGGTATCTCACGCATGTCTTTCTCCAAATTAATCCCCCAATGTTGGGCAGAGGAGGATTTTATTACAAGATAAATACTTTTTACTTATTAGTTTCAAAGATATTTAGAATGGAACACCTTAATCTTTTGAATTATATTCATAAATAATATAATTTTAACGATTCTTCGAATCGATATTGTGTAAAAGACAGTATATCCTATTTTGAAGCCATTGTATGATTAATCTCGAATCGAAAATATATCTTGATTTTGAAATTTAGGAATTCAATATTTTACAAATATAATTGTAATTTTAATGATTCATCTGGAATCGAAAATATACCTGGATTTTGTAAATTAACAATTCTGTATCTCATAAACAAATTATTAGTTTAACTATTCATCTCGAATCGAAAGTATATTTTAAATTTGAAAATCAACTATTCTTTAATTCTAAACCGTCCAAGTGATAAACTTACTTGTTTTAAAACAGTTCTTATATTCGTAATTAGAACTGTATATATGTATATAAAGATATAATCTGCATACTTTCAAATATTTTCCTTGATTTTGTGTGTTTCAAGTAATCCATTGCTTAAATATTGTTATTTCTAAAACGAGAGTGCATTAAAACATTTATCTGAGTCTTGTAATGTTTTGCGTCATTATTGTATAGAATAATCTTAAAACGAAACTGAATTAAAACTTTTATCTGAATGCTTATTATATCGTTTAAATTATCATATATTTAAGTGTATCCAATGCTATCCGTCCTTATTGTATAATTGTGTTAAAACGAATTTTTTTAAAATTTCTGCATTAATTTACTTGTGTATGTTAATTCCTTAATTATTTAAATATTTAACAGTCTAGTATTCCATTCCGAAAACATGATATTAATATTTTGTAAACTATTAAAACATTATTCTGTTAAAATAAAAAAAAAACTAAATAAGCTTCAATAAATAAAAAGAATTTCAACCTAATCTTCTAAAATGGAGTTCCTCCTCATATAATTCTGCCATGTCAAGAAATGTTCTTAACATAATTTAAAACCGTATCTCTTTACTTCATTGAGATGGATCATGCATATGTAATCTTTGTTTGAACTGAAACTTATTTTATTAGTTTTTTTTCCCCTTTTGCTTGAATAAGCTGTTTTTGTCTTTTTTTTTTTCGAGAAAGTTATTCTCAATCAAGGGAAGGTCAATGTGTCATAATACCCTTTTTGCTTATACTAGTAGAGTAAATAAGAAAACTTATTATTTTGTTATTTTCATTTTGGTTGATGACAAATGCATACTTTTAGCTTGAACATGAATTGAATAGAAAAGTGTTTTCATTATAAGTATAATATATATATATATATATATTCTATCTGAATTGCTCTGTTGACTATGTGATTCATATAAGAATTTTTGTTCTTCTAAATTAAATATTATGTTTGCAGGAAAAGTGTAAGTAAGAAGTTTATTATTCATTGAATTCTCTAATTGATTTCATAACTCATATTTTCTTTTGAATTTTCTTTGTCGAATATTTCCTGTGTTTTGATTTTCAGCTTTAGTATGTTAAGAAAATTATTTTTATCAATTTTTTTTTTACTTTTATCAAAAACTGAACTCAATATCAGAAAGCAATTGCCTTTCTCACAAAAGGAAAGAAAGTTGATTAGGGAGATTGGCTTTGGAAATGGTACTCGTTGTTGCAGAAGATTGTATATAAAACTACCGATTTTAAATTCCAAAAAATATGAAGAACATTCATTTAAGCATTTACTCATGTTTAAAATTGAAGAGCGGCTTGAAAGAAATAAAGGAACTCAACAGATGGCTGAACATTTAAGAAATAAAGCTGAATTGGTGGCAGATCAGGAAAGAAGAAGATCTTAAATGGATTTTAAGTTACAGAAGTTGAAACTACAACTTGAAGCTAACAAAAATGGAGTTCCTCAAGGTAATGACACTGATATCTTTGAGCAGCCAAAATTAGATTTGAAGAAGCTGATTCCCAGTTTTAATTCGATAGAAGACTACATGGCGATATTTCTCAAATTATTGGAGAGGCATTTGAAGTGTTTAAAAGTATTTGATATCTAATGGGTTGCTTATCTAATTGAAGCCGTAACAAGTGACATAGCTACACTAACCTTTAGGAAAACGGAAGGAGAAGCACAGGACTATGCACATGTCAAAGAAATGCTTTTGAGAAAATTCAAACTTTCTGCCGAAAACTTCAAGTAACTCTTCCGTCAACATATCGGAATTCAAGAGAGCACTTGGAGAGATTACTATTTTGAAATAAAAAAGTTATTTCGAAGGATGGCTAAATGAACAGAATATTGTAAACTGCAACCAGTTAAAGGACTTAATCATATCTGATTGAAGTAAAAGATGTGTACCTCCAGTAGTGAGAGACCATTTTTTAGACGACTGGTCTGATTGCGTGTCACCTTCGGAATTAACAGAAAAATTGGATGCATATTACAGCATTAGAAATTCTGCTCCTTCAGTAAAGAAGTCTGCCCAATTAAGGGAATACCCTTCTAAACCTTACGCTCCGAAACGAAGCTCACTAGATAGCATATATGACAAAACCAACCAACGTATTCTACATCATTTTTCAGTAGAGGTGACAAATTGGAAACTGTTGACAGATTAGAAAGTCCATTGGTATCGTGTGATGGATGCGGTAAGCTAAGTGTTACAAAACCCAAATGTCCAAATTGCAAACCAAAAGGGAATAAGGACTCAACAAATTTTAGCAACATCAGTTTACGTTCATGCTCTTCAACTCTAAATCAAAGCGAGGTTCTAAAGTTAATTGTAATTGGCACTTGGGGAACTGCATTCCCGATACTGGAGATAGTCACACCATTGCTGGATAAACCTGATACTTTCTTTTACAGAAGGAAGGATCCAACTTTCAGAAAACTCAACTCTCTATCTCACTTGCTGAAGGCCATAAGATCGAGCTGGAAGTCTACACAACCAGTGTTGTTATCAATCATGAAGAACGAATCATCCGTACACCTATAATAGCTTTTCTTTATGCTAAAGGAAACCAAACACTTTTGGGGATGAACTTTTAAAAAATGCTGGCATTGTTCTGAACCTCAAACACAGTAACTGGTTCTTTAGTGACTCACCCCATACAGCATTTGATTTTGTTCAGGGAGTAACTATCCAAGAAGTCCAAAGCCGACCCAACCTTGAGGAAAATACATGCCTTCTGCGCGATGACAAAGGCAAATATCTGACACCTGAGCAGAAAAATGAATTGAGGACATTATAAAAGATGTACGAATCTGTCTTTGAACTAGGGGGATAACCCACTCCCTTCATGGAACACCGTATCAACACCGGAGACAGTCCTCCTGTTTCTGTGCCTCCCTATAGGTTACCACCAGAAAAGAACGAGTTATTTAAGAAAGAACTTTATAAGCCTTTGGAACAGGACGTCATAGAAGAGTGTGAATCCCTCTATGCTGCGCATGTGGTGTTTGTTCTAAAAGCGAACGGGAAAATCCATCTTTGTATCGATTATAAGCTATAATCGATACAAAGCTAGGTCTTAAAGCTACGGCAGTGTCTCCCTCTTATCCATTACCTAGAATGAATGTTATACTTCACGAAGTGAAACATACACCTTTTATGAAAACAATTAATTTACAATCAGGTTACCACCAGGTGAATGTTTGTGTTTCTAACAGAGACAAAACAGCATTTGGGTATCCATTTGGAACTTTTTGTTACCTTCGAATGCTTTTTGGCTTGAAAATGGCCTCAGTCACATTTCAGAGACTGATTGACAAGTTCTGCAGTGGTCAAAATAATATTCTAATTCTTTCTTACCTCGATGATATTATATCCCCGTCAGAAAACATTGAAAAACATCTGGATGATCTCAAAGTTGTATTTGAGAGACTTTTGCTATTTAAACTACATGCAAATATAAGTAAATGTAATTTTGCTTGTGATAGAGTGAAATATCTTAGACACTAAATCACAAGTACATGAGCAGAAGTGGACACTAGAAAATTTCCTTCTATCAGGAAATTTTCTAGGCTTTCTCCCAAGAATGTAAACTAGGTGCAGTCATTCCTGCAAACCTGTTCGTGATACTGAAGATTTATTCTTAATTTTTCAGAGGTAGCTAGACATCTCAGCAATCTCATCAAAAAATCTAGCTTGGTCTTGGGAAGATGAAGAACAAAATTCTTTTCTAAATTTGAAACAAGAACTGTTGTATCGGTATTGCCTTGACTCTTAATGAGAAGCCCAGCTAGTGATCCCCTCTCATGAGCGGAACAGGGTTCTTCATGAGTACCATGACTCTCCACCTGCTGGACATTATGGAATTGATGGAACTTACCGTAGAATTTCTCAGAGGTATTATTTCATGGGAATGCAGAAGTATATTCAGGACTATGTTAAAAATTGTGATGAGTGCAACAAGTACAAATCGTCGAATCAGAAACCATCTAGTTTGCTGCGGGCCCTAGTATATGGTCAAAGTTTTGTGACTCTTATTATATATTTGTTTAGTCTCTTACCGGAAACCTCTGATGGAAAACAAGCATTCTAATTATTGAGGATTACGCAGCAAAGGGGGATGAGCTATTGGCGTTACCCAACGCCACAGCAAAAGAATATGCTGTCACTTTTCTTGAAGAAGTCTTTTTGCGGTATGGCCTACACAGGAGCATTATCAGCGACAACGGATCACAATTTGTCAGTGCAGTTATACAGCAGGTGTGTTATCTTCTAGACATATATCTAGTGTTCACTCCAGTTTACCATCCACAAGGTAATCCAGTGGTACTGCAAAATCGAAATCTAAAGCGTTGACTTGTAATCCTATTTGGAGACGATCTCACAAAATGGTCCGAGAAGCTTCCAGCTATTCGCTTTACAATGAATACCCATAAAAGTGAAACCACCAACCAGATTGCGGCTTTTCTTTAGCTTCGCCGAGAGCTTCGAAAGACTGATGACATCAATCATGATATTAGGAGAGTCATCCAGATTAGTAATTTTGTATCAGCGATTACTCCATATCTATAAGGTTTTGACAAACTTACGAAACAAATAAAGGAGTGTGTAGAATCTAAACAAAACTATCGTAAGCAATACACCTATAAAAGTTATAAGCCTGGCTATAAGTTCAGCGTAGGTGACAGGGTTTGGGTTAACAAATATCTTTTAAGTAACTCTGCACGAAAAAAACATCAAAGTTTATGTCAAACAGAAATGGTCCCTATGTTATTTTCAGCCAATGATCTCTTACAACATTTCAGGTGTCCAATCCTGAGAACCCTAATGTTTCTATTGGGATGTATCATACCTTAGCATTACGTACTCATCAAGGACCATCAACTAAGCCTCTAACTACTCTTCGTAAAAGAGGCAGGTCAAGAAAAGCTCTTCCTGGCTCCTCGCCCATGCAGTATCAGGTGAGGCAGAGACGGTAAAAGTTACCACCATGACTGTAACTTTAACGGGCCTGCTAACACAACCTGTAGTGACGTTGACAAAGAGAAACTCCTTTTCAATTCCCTAGCTGTTGTGCATACATTTGCGTGTTTTGTATGAAAATGTCATATATATTTCTTATAAGTATAACTGTGATGTATCCGTGTAATATGAACCCATATGAAGAAATAAATACAATGTTTTCTCATGATTTAAAAGGAAGAGAACTTCATTCAAAATGCCAAAAAGGCATCTCACTCACGCATGTCATGTTACACGCCAAGTTTCTCGCCAAGTATCCAAATGGTCGCTAATGGTCATTTGATAATTTATCTTTAATAATCTAATTTTAGTTACATGTAGCTGTTATAGTATTCAATTTAATAATTTTTCATTCTCTTCAATTTTAATTACATTTATCTTAAATATATTCAATTTAATAACATAATTTGTCGTTTGCTTTAATTTTGATTAAATATAGCTTAATTGAGCTAAAAGAATTTACACGTATTTATTTAAGGTGACATCTTTATAAAACATTAAGTAATAAAATAAATTATTAAAACTAATTATTGAATAAATTCAATTTTTCTCAATGATAAGAAAACCCATTTTCAAAAAACTCGGTTTTCATCAATTCATATTTAATTTGGCTTATGATTGAATTATTTTTATCTTTAGGTTAAGTTCATATAATTGTTATACATTTATTTCTTTCACACAGAATTCTTCTTCAATTTTGATTTTAGAGCCTAGTTTTAGATTCTATCAAAAGAATATTTAACATTTCTAAAATATTAATAAAACTTATTTACTGTTAATGTATAGGCTCCCAGATATCTTAATATACCGTTTGTATTTAATGCTTATCTGTTGATTCCTATTTGATATGCATTTAACATTTAAGAAAGTTTTATTTTATAAAAATTAAAAAACAATATTTTTCTTTCATTCTTAGCTGAATGTACAAACCGAAAGATGAAAGTTTGATGATGATGAGGTTTTCTAACATTTCATTCAAACTGTCATTAATATTCTTGCTTAGTAACCCTTGTTTTATCCCTAAATAACTTAATCTTGCTTGTATCAAGGTCGGATAAATAATAAATATTAATTTTAGGACACTTATTATAAACATTATTAGTCACCCAAGGAAGTATTGTTTTAGTTGAATTTATTTTAGAGTACCAGATCACATTTAGAGTACTAGATCCTTTTTTAATATTTTATCGTTTGATTCAATTTTAGTTACATTTAGCTTAAGTATATTCGAATCAATAATTCATCGTTTCCTTCGATTTTAATTTCAGGTAGCTGATATAATATTCAATTAAAAAAAATTTGTATGCTTTAATTTTAATTATATTTTGCTTAAATATATTTAATTTAATTGTTTATCGTTTCCTTAAATTTTAAAGAAAAGAAAAGTTTACTATTGTCCATTTCTCGATATTTCATCTCGTTTCCCTTAATTCTTATATTTAAATGATTAGTTTAGTAATAATTATACAAAAAGTGCACCTTGGGTGATTAAATGAGTTCTCTGCAAAACTAGAAATTATTTTTTTCATTTTTACATGATATTTTTCATATTTTGAGCCTGTAACATTTTTATTTTTATTTTTGCTCAGTATATGCTTAAATATTCTTCTTTAACCATTTTCATGCGTAAAAAGGAAATAATAAATTATTTTTCGACTTAGAATGTTTCTAAACTTTAAATTATATGAAACTATTCAGTTATTGTTTAGAATAAGGTGACTTATATTACGAGAAAAACATAAAAATAATTTTAATACATTGAATAATTATTTCACGAAGAGCAATAGTTGCTTTTGAGACTAAGTATGAAAATCTCATTGTTTTTCATGCTTTGATCCTGTAACGTTTTAGTTTTAAATTTTGTTTATTCTAAAGGTGGAGCTTAACATTAACATTTGTACTTTAGGTTTTTAAATATCTCTATTTCTTATAACGTAGGTTGTATGTATTTCTATATCTATTTCGGGTTTATATATCTCTAAATAGTATGAGCTTGTAAAATCTTATTATTCCATTTTGTTCATTCTTAATTCAAAGTTTAAATATAAACTTGTTAATCTGGGTTTTATTTATATATATTTAACTATTTTTTTTAAAAAAAATAATTGTATAGTTATCTTTTGATCTCATACTGAGCGTTATATATAATTTTTATAATAACAATTATTGAATTTTAATTTCCATTCAGCTTGATGCATAATTTTCTTATTAGTAACAGCTTTATTTAAAATATCAAAGATTGTCTTTTTTATAAATTACAGACTTTTAAAAAAATTATTACTGCTTTAAAAAGATTTCTTGTAATAACGAACATTGGTTCCAATTGATTATACATAAAGTTATATAGTCGACTTCATTTTCTAAGTAATTCTTTCCATATAATCTAAATTACAGTTCACTTAAAATAAATCAAAATATTTTTTTTAAATCTGTATTCGTTAAAAAATTAAATTTCTGATTTCCATATAATTTGTAAAAAATTTTAATTCACCCATGTGAAGATTTGGTATTTTTCAACTTTAGTTAACGTTGTAACTTCTTTTCCATTTTAATGTTGTCTGAAGTATCATATTCATTAGGAACAGTTTTTAATGAACTGTTCTGTACATCATGTTTAACGTTGGTTTTATGACTCTATGCTCAGATAAGTGCTTCTTAAACTTTTTCTCATTAGAACTGTTACTTTTTATAAACACACTTCTCCCTATTTCAATGCTCCTTTTGTGGTTTTCTAAAAAAAATAAGCAGCTTTATTCTTAAAAATAAATTCAGTAGTTTAACATGTTTTTGGAAAGTATTAACAATATTTACAAAAAATTCATGTGTTTGATAATTTTTCAATAAACTCCTGAAATGAAAGTTTCTGCATGTAGTTTGATGCATATTAAATTAGCATTTTTTCCAACATATTATTAATCATTAAATTTTATTTTCTTGGTTGAGGGATTCTTAACTTTTTAAATTCGTTCATTTTTGTACTGGTAATTTGGAAAATATTACGATATATTTCTAACTTAAAGTATAATTTTTTTAAAACCAAACAATTTTTAAATAATATTTTGAGTATTTTTAAATGAAATGTAAATTAGACACCAAGGAAAGAATAATTTATTAAATAAAATAGCATAGTAAAATCTATAAATTTAAGCCTTTTGAATGGGAAGTCTTCAGTTAATTCATTAAAGAATTATGAAAACTCTTATGATTTCTTAAAAAAAATTAATTAACTATCAAAAAAATTGTAGTTTACGAAATTGCAATCCCTTATTTTTTTTTTTACAGAAATCTAACTAAATGTAAAATGTTACAATAAGTTTTAGAGAAATTTAAAATTATTAAAGCTCAATACAAAAATTAACTGTAACATTAAGTAAGAGAGAACAATCTAACGTTACTTTTGAATCGAATCAAACCATAAAGTAAAATAATATTTTAATATCTGCAAGGTTTAATATAACATTTTATAATTAGTTATAGCTTCATTATAATATATTTGATTATTGTCTTATGAATTACGATTATGAATTACGATTTTATTTAGTTTAATCGTGATTGCTTTAAGAAACCTTTAGTTAATTAATTGAAGGCTTCTCTCCTCGGCTGAGTTTAAATGTATGTATTTAACTTGCTACTTATTTACTAAATCATTCTTACCCTGAGAGCAAATTTGTGGTTTACTTGAAATTACTTAATTTATTCTATTAATGGTTCTCCTCGTAAATAATAATAATGATTATAATTTATATATATATATATATGCTTCGAGCTGTCATTTTTCAATTAACATGTACTGAGATATTTTTCACTAAACATTATCAAAGGACTGATTTACCAGCTAGTTAGAAATAAAAGTTAACAAAAGCGAATACGCATATGATACAGCCATTAACTTTTCATGTAGCTGCTATAGTGGTTAAAGATGCTTAATCTCGTGATTGCGGTTGTTTCCATCGCGTAATTGTTTCCTTTCGATAGCTGGTGCCTCTAAGTGGTCAACTTTTAGCAGGACTGATGCACGTTGGATAATTTGAGACCCCCATGTCCTCCCGTTTGCGTGTTGTTGAAGTTCGGATAGGGATGGGCCTGCTCAGATGTTGTCCTTCGCACTTAATCGAGATTTAAATTAACATGGTCCGTCACCAATAGCATTCGTGTTTCTTTTAAATGTGAGGTTAGTAAGCAATCCCTCATTCACAATCAACTTCATATATTAGATACTTTTTATCATAAATTTAAAAGAAAATGCTATTTGTATTATAGAAAAATGAAATAGTCTTATTATTAATATACTTTGCACAGTCTCTAATAAAAGGATTATGGAAAAGAAGGTAAACTGTCTTGAGACAATTTAGATTCAAATATTTTTTATAACTAAAAATGTAATAGATTAGAATTTTTAGAAATATAGAAACATAAAGCAAATAGTCATTAATTTAACGATTTTGTATGCACAAAAAGATTTTGCATTGTACAAAAAAATGTACAAATGGAAGAACTCTATGGAACTATTCATTGTTTTATTATTGATGACAAAAAATAACAAAATAATTGAAATCATTAGTCTTATAATTTTAAATAGCCTCCATGTAATATTATTATGTATAATGTTCTATTCATGAATAATGCATGAGATCCTGAAAGTCTCAAAGGCCTGGTAGACAGCAGCTGCCAGATCAGGTGTTCGGAGCTCTAGAGAAATTCCTGTGGGGATAAATAAATGTGCTTGGTAATGTCAAGTTTAAAAAGTTTCATTAAAATTGATGGATAGTTACAAGTATATTATATATGCCAATAGATATGCGTTGTGGAGAAATTTCTGAAATTAATACAGTTTTTCGTGTTGTCAGGTTGAATTTTCATGTCCTTCTCTTTTAATGATTCGTTCAGAGTCTTACTATTGATGTTATTGATTTGGAGCGGCTAAGATCTGTAACTAGGGGTTGCGTCTGAAGAGTCTGCATATAGCCACTATGTTTACCTTAGTGAGATGGTAGGAGAAATCTGGAAACAAAATACATAATTGTAAATTTATAAATACATAAATGCAAGAAGCATTACCTTAACAATTTTCTAAATTTACAGATAAAAAGTATTATACATTTACTTAAAATAAGTTTCATAGAATATTACCGAAACTTTAATGTGTGAATGTGAAGAATCTGATTAATTGGCAATAGATTTTTTATATCATAAAATCATTTCGATCTAAAATTTATAGTAAATGATACATTAAAAATGAAAAATAAAAAAATGATGCATGTGTTTAATAATTCAATAATATATTACATCCTTAAAAATTTAGTTTCAAAGAAGTTAAGGCATTTAATTTTTGTGTTTCTAATTTTGCAAAATTACCACAAAAATTGATAGAAATGGTATTTTAATGGAGAAAATATTAAAGTAACGTATGTACGTATATTATTAGTTAATTAATTCAATAAGGGCGTGTTAATTATCAAATTCTTGTTCTTATCTTCTTATTCAACAATCTTTCGAAAATATTCTATAAAGTGTGTCGGTTGAACTTCTCCTATCTAGACTATATAGATTCATCAGCATTTTCTTTATATTTTCGTGTAATTTAAACCTTCATAAACAAGAGTCATGCTATATTTTCGGTAACGATTTTTTTTATCTGTGTTAATTTATGTATAAAATTCATTGCTTCACAGATAATTACTCTTAATTAAATATTTTATTTATTACCCAAACATTTACCAAATAAGTCGCATAATTAATTTTCCTCACATTATTAACTATGCAAATGATGAGCGCAGATGATATTGACCAATCACTATCTATTTTAATGAATGCTTCCACTTATTAATTTACGCTTTATTGAGAAAAGTTTAACAGGAAAAAGTAACTAGAGAGATAAATCGATTGAAATAACACTTTTATGAATGCGTAAGAATAGCAAACTCTGTGAATGAAACAATATATGTAACAACTTTAAGATTTCACATGGTAAAATGTTATTTAAAATTGGTTTTATATTTATTTTTTTAGAGTTAATCCGTAGAATAAATTATGATATTAACACCCATTTTTATTATTTTATGTATAATTTTCTAGAAAATAGCACCATATACAAAGGTTGGTTAGTGGTAAAGAATTTATAGCACTGAATCCTTATGGCTTAACAAAAAAGTAATTTTCATTTCTTAAATTGTTTTACGTTTTTTTTTCTACTACAAAAATGCATATGTTTATAAAATCACAATTTATATTGATAACTCATTATCCATAGCAAAATTTATTTATTTATTTATTTTTAAAAATTATGCATCAAATCCAAATCATATAGACCTTATACACATAAAAATTTTTGAAAGGCCTTGATATATATTCGAAACATTTTATAGGGAATATATCTAAAATAGAACGAAAACTGTTTCGATTTTCTTATTTTCTCTCAATGATACAACACTTATGTTATATCACCAAATAAAAACAAAAGGAAATCTATACAGTTTACAAACATTATAGTAATAAATACGTGACGGATTTTACCAAATTATTATCTCACCAGAAGTAAATATCATTCTTATTGCAAATTCATCTTAAAAGAAAAATATAATATCATGAAAAATTGAAGAACAAAGTTAGAAAAGAAGCTGCATGTTACTTCTGTACACTTTACTTTTTTTTATTAAAAAAAAGATATATATATATATGAATGAATTCAATGTATATAGTATGGAATAAAACTAAAAAAGGCCTTAATGAACTCCTATTTTCGTTACACATGTTTGTGTGTCCAAGAGGTAGAACAAGCAGATGTTTCTTAGTATGGGATATATCCTCCCCTTACTGCAATGGTTGCTTCGTACCATCTCTCCATACTCAGTACCAGATTGTCCAATAGTTCTTGAGATAATAGTCAATCATCATCTATTTCAGGAGCTGAGTGTTCTCCGGTTGATGTAATCGCGCCACAAAAATTTGCCGCAAATCATCCCACACATGTTCTATGGGATTTAAATCATAATCTGTTGAACACCAACAATCCAGGGTAGTCATGCATTGTGTTCCATAAAAAGAAATCTGGTCCAATAGCACTTCGGAACAGATGCACGTGGGAAATGATACCTCCTCACAATAGCAAAATCCGATTACAGAACCTCTGTCGAAGAAGGGGAGCCCATTTAGAATAATACCTTCCTAGACAACAGCTCAAGATCCACTGAATTGATAGTTTTGATTTCGTATTTTTACTGGGATGAATCCGTAACCCGAGCTCTCAGCAAATCAACTAGAATTGAGAATTGCTTATGGCATTGAAACGACTCTCATTCATAAAGAGGACATGACTCTATTGCTGAAATGTCCAGTTTCTTGTGCTCCTCACACCACTATAAACCGATGGCCAACTTTCAGAGGGATATAGAGTTTAGTACAGTGGGTGAATATGCCAACTGTGTGAATGTATTTGGAAACAGTAAGCCACGACACTTGTCACCCTGTTGCTATACATAGTTGCTGAGCAATAGCATTTCCGACTGGTATCGGGTTCTTTTCACCTATGGGAAGATATCGGTCATACACTGCAATTGCTTTCCTTCTTAGGGCGGTTGCCATCAACATTTCTAACAGCTTTATATATGTTTTGGAGTGCTTTCCAAGCTCGCGAAACAACACTTTTCTTTATTCCAAACTCTTCATCTACACTGGTCAAACTAAACCACTCTTCAATCTTTTCGCTTTTGCTTCCGCGTTTGAAATCATCAAGTGATTACTTCTCGCCATATTTCACGAAAGAACTACTTGCATATGCAACGAATGTCTTTAATTGCCCCTCTATTCTTCCTTTTACTGTAGTCTTGAGAAGCGCAATTCGATCGCACGCGTTTTGTGTACACTTTTGTCGCTTATGACTTTTTATTCCTGACATTTGTATACTAATCACCTTTGTATTGAATTGTGTGTTCATCGTACTGATCGAATACACACACACACACACACACACACACAGAGAGACAGACAGATGTATCGACGCGCGAGAGAGCGTGGTGTGGTGTTTGTATGTAGATATCGGGTGTGTAAAGATAATTAAAAA
>BMAW01004977.1:0-11851 GCA_019974015.1 Nephila pilipes | reverse complement strand
TTGTAGGCGTTAAATGCTTTGAATGTGTCTGACCATTAACTCGTGTAGAAGAAACATGTATGTCTCTTGTATTTTTTGATATTTAATTACTTAAGATGCAAAACTTCATCATTTATCAAAATAATTTAATAATATATACTAAATTACTGCGAAAAATGACAGCATGAAAGAAAAACAAAATAAATTATTTCAAAATATACAATTTATTGCATCACATAAAGAGTATTATAGTAAATTAACATTTTATATAACATTTCAGATATAAAATATTTTTAAATAAATTTTGAAATTTGTTAAAAGTTGTTTTGTTCTAATTTTTATTCACTTTTTTACATGTTTTTAAGTAATTTTTTCTAAATATTTTGCTGATCACTTTACTCTCATGTTCATAAACTAGATTTTTTATGCAAATATAGAAGTAGTTCATATGAGAAGTATTTTTAAAATATAAAGGTTTTATATTTAAAGGTTTTATTAGATATAGATAAAGGTTTAATATATAAAGGTTTTATTAGATTCATTGGATAAAAAGCGTTGCTGTAGTAAAATATTCTGCTTCGGATCATTAGGGCAGAGTCATTGTAACTAATTTTGGACTTAACATGAAAGCATTTGCTTTTGATAAAAAAAAATGTATATTTTCAAGAACTTCACTCAAAACTTACGTATATATAACCTTACCTTTTTTTGTTTCCTTATTTGATTTATTTCAAGTTAAAAAGCTTACCTCTCTTCGTAGAATTGTTTAATTAATGAAAATTATTTCTACTTTGACTTCTACAGGAAAATGTTTATTTCTTTGGGAATTATAATACTCTTATGAATTTAGGTTACATTTCATGCACCACATTCAAAATTTAAACTCACCTTGGATCAACCATTCTGCATTATTAAGAAACATTGAGCTGAAGGTTTCAAGCTATGGATTAGATTTTTTTCCTTCCACCATATACTAAGAAATTCTT
This sequence comes from Nephila pilipes, assembly GCA_019974015.1. Taxonomy (NCBI): domain Eukaryota; kingdom Metazoa; phylum Arthropoda; class Arachnida; order Araneae; family Nephilidae; genus Nephila; species Nephila pilipes. The sequence goes on along the minus strand of BMAW01004977.1, from coordinate 10,886 downwards.
TTTCGAAGAAATATAAAGAACATTAATACTAAATAGATGCATTATATCGTCTTTTCAGATAATGAAGATAAATTAGTAATTTACTGAAATTTATAAATACATAATAAGTATACTAATTACATAGTTGGCACTGAAGCTGAAGAAATACATTAATATTAATAATGTTAAGCATGAGTAAAACAAATTCGTTATCACATTCCCAAAAACTTGTATGTATTTATAGGAATTTAGTTTAACAATTATCCATCATATAAAACTATAACAAAAATTAATTCCAGGTATAGCATTTTTAATTTATCTGTGCAATGTTTCCTTTTAAATTTAGACACATAATCTAGTAAATATATCTAGTATCTAGTTGATTATACAGTTTTTGTTTGACATAATAATTATTTTCTTGTAAAATGGTGCATTTAAACTATTTTGACGAGTCTATTAAAACGCTTCATTACACATGTGCTCAAATCCTTAAAAAATATCTACTTCAGTATTTAAAAATAGACACATTGCGAAGTAAATTTAAAATAAACAAACAATCATAGATTTAAGTTAACATATTAATATGTTATTTTAAGACATACTTTTATAATTCTTATAAGATATATTTTTTATGATTCATTACAGTAATTAGCTTACTGAATACTTCATAACCTAGCTTACTGAGTACTTACTTCATAAACTAAATTTTATTAGCTAAATAAATTCAGGTGAATTTAAGAAAGCTTCAATATAACTCTTTTATAATATACAAGTATATCAATCAAGTTAGACGCAACATTTATAACAAAAATTTGAATGAGCTTTAAAACATTTGTTCCAAATACTTGATTTCATGATTTACGAGTATTATTATTTTATCTGCTCCTTGAGCTTCTTACAAGTACTATAAAATTTCTATTGGGAATGAAACTGAAAGAAATTGTAAATATATGTGCTCTTATACATATTTTCTTTTATTTATTTTAAATGAATCAATTTAAAAATATACATTCATTATATTTGGATAAATATTAGTCTGTAGGCTATATAGGAATATTTTTTGTTTCTTTATTTTTTTCTTATGACAAAATAACAGAAGTTTTGTACAATAATGTTATTACGATTACTTATAAATTTATTCATAATATTTTTAATGTTAAATATAAAATGACTTCCAGAAATAAATTTCAAGATTTCAGAATTAAGCTTATTTTTCAATAAAAGAAAGGACAAAATATTTTTAATAAGTCTCGATCAATTTCTTTAATTTAAAAATCTCTTAAAGGTCCTATTTAAACCATTAACCTTAATATCGAAACCAAATCCCTTAATAAAAGGTTTTAATGATATAAACATGTATATTCTTGTTTTGTTTTAATAGTTAGAATAATATTAGCTTATACATGATTAATTTTGTATGATACTCATTATAATACGTTCAATCCTATTTAGAATATAAAAAGTTCTGGTTAAAGTTTTGTTATCAAATGTGTGTACATAATATTTATAGTCATATTAAAGTAATTCCATTTAATATCAGCATTTGTAAGAAATAGTTTTTCACATGCAGAGACACATACCAGAACTTGGTAATTTCAGTTAATTTAACAGCATTTATTCGAAAGAATCATTCTCAATATGAAAAAAAAAAAATAAGCATATACAGCAGTATGCATATTCATCTAAATAACTCCATATTATATTCTGTGCTATTCAATCCGATATTTCATATTCCTGGTAATACAAGGCATGTTGCTTATAATATCTCCTTGAATAATTTGAAGTTAGACTTGTCCTTCCGACTTAAGGCGAATCCCATTAAAGCGAGACGACCCATAGTTTTCTTGATGAGTTATTAGGAAACACCGCATGAAACGAAAGTAAGGCGCAATTACAGGATTCCGTGACCTTCAAACCGTCAATAATCCTCCCAGTAATTAGATGCTACGGTGAAATGAAACTTCGGCTACAAAAGCCCTGACTTTAGCGAACATAACGTAAAGTTTATGCAGACAGGGAATTTTAAAGCTGCTAAATTATTTTAGAGGAAGAACTTATAGAATATTTAAATGTGAAGAGAGAGTTATAAGTGAATGCAAGTTTGAAATGGATAGAGAGAAAATGAGATAAAAGATTGTACAGATAACATGAATGTAGACATCGTAGAATTCGAGCATATGGAATATTAATTTAAATTAGATTTTTGTAATATCAAAATACATGTATTCTGGTTCTTCTAAATATAATTCTTAGGATAAAAATTGTAAAATGCACATACTGCAGAATTTAAGTCACAAAATATTTAGAAAATAATTAAAAAGGAATATTGTTTTTAATATTTGTAGACGTATATTAAAAACAATTAAATATAACTTTAATATATTTTCTAAATTTTAAAAGTCTTTTAATTGGTTTGTTAATCTATTTGTATATTCGTAAGTTATTAATTTTTAATTATAATACTAGTGTATATAAGATTTGTTTTTAATATTCTTCAATTTCTTTCACTAATTTCATTGTCAAAGAAACATTCCACTATTTTGAAGTTTAACTGCAGAATTTCTTTTTCCTCTATTGTCTTAACAGTATGTATTACTGCTTTAAGTTTTATTTTTTAAACTATTAAAGGAAAAACTAATAGTATGAAAATATTTTTACAATCAATTTAATAATATTAGGTGCCTTTTTCCTTAAATCTCTTATTAAATATTTGTGATAAGTAATGAAATTGTGAATCTCTTAAGATGTTCCATTTTGTCATTCAGTGGTAGGAATGTACACACACGGAGCATTTGGTATATTTTGATCAATATTTGGCGTGATTAAAAATTTATTATTAGGCTCCCTAGGTTTCTGATCTCTTTAGAAATTCGAATTTTTTACATCCTTTTACTTTACGATTACTATGTATACGGAACACTTATTTCTTCTATAGTGAATGTCTTAAACTAATTTTCAAACAAAAGTGAGCTGTTTCAAACAAATAATTTCAAATACGATGATTAATATTTTTTGCATGGATTATGCCACTCCTTGATAAATGGTATCTTTATTAATAAGTTTCATATCAGAAACATATTAGATCATATTCGTATATAAGCTATTTATAATATATAAATATATTTGCTGAAATCTTAATAATTATATAGTGCCTTTTAGAAAACTGTAAGATTCCTAGAATAATTTGATAAAAAGCTTACATATCACAAAATAAACAAAAAAACTGGTAGACATCCTTAAATACAAATTAGGCAAAAAATTATTTACCTATATCATTGTAAATTACCTAAAAACTATTTTGATTAGGGACTTAAAGTAAAATTGCTAAAATACATTTCTTCCAAAAGATATAAGAAAACATAAAATTTTAAAAAATGATTATCTGGGGGACTTAAATATTTTACAAAATGATATTTTCTGTAGTCTTCCTTCTCTTTGAAAGAATGAGGATTTATAGTAGTTTCTTCTATTTTTAGATATTCCTACATCTTACATATTCTTTCTCAAGAAAAATGATACCGCGTATGTATTATGCTTCGTAAGTATTAATGCTCCCCTGGAGTGATTGATGTTTTGTGTGCATTTTCTCAGATAACCAACTTAGAGAGGATACTGACAGAAAATTACCTTCGGAGAAACATGGATTCACTTACCGAGATAAAGTGTATCGAGATTCGTGTTTATAAGGTAAATTTACTTCATTTTTATAGAGCAATTATTAGTTCAGATATCTATTGAAACTCAGTAAACGTTAAGATAATGAGTGATTCATTCAGCATAAACTTTCTATACTTGCAAATCTTAAAGAAAAACAATTTCTCATTTATATTCGTCTGAAAAGTATATTCTGTATTTTTACAATTTATTTTGTTGATTATATGATTTTACTGGTTCACTTGGTTAGCAGGAACTAAATTTCACTAGCTACACGAGTATTTTTGGATAGACCTCGTATTTAAAACTACGATATTGCAAGTATGTTTATTGTGATTATGTTTTTTTATATTTATTATTCGCTATACATTTTTTTTAAAAAAATATTAATCTTATTTTATAGCTCAAAGTAGATTTCTTACTTTATTATTTATGTTTAGAAAAACAATAAATTGTCCCTGACAAAAAGACGAGTGTTATTGGGGAAGTAGTTTTCAATCTCATGTAATATAAATAAGAGACAGATGTAAAAATATATACATAAAATAAGAATTTGCAAGCAATACACTACCTTTCTATGTGGTCACACAACTCAGATATTTACCAGCTCGAGGTACAATGTTTTACATGATAGCATGAGAGAAGGTGGCTGCCTATTAGTTTAGCCAGGATGTTGTGAAATCTTACTTTTCTTCATTGTCATTAAAACGCTGATCACTTCCAGGGCAAGAATAGACAAACACGATACTTTACCGCAAGTCAGGACTGTTCAGATGAAGATTCATTTGTTCCCAACTGTAGAACATCTACCTTCAATACTCATCTTCCATCTGCTTGAATTAAATATTTGAATCCTTCTTTTAATCATTCCCACTTTGACAAAAGATTTATAGTTTTGAGCATCTACAAGTATAGTCATAAGCGCATTTACAGAAAGTTTTTCACATCTCAGCTTTTCACAACTCAAAATTTCTTATGAAGCATCCTTTAATTATTGACGATGCGATACGGCATAGAAATATTATTGTCGTCAATCCAATTATTACATTACAGATCTTGCTCTTCGATTAACCCTCGCATCTACGATTGCACTAAATATTCCATTTAATTACTGTTGTCAATGATAAAATAGGTATTAAAATAATTCAAATTATTATTAAGTTTATATTAATTACAAAATAAACCGTTTAATATTGCTGTGGATATAAAAAATATACAAAAATGTATATACTTTCTTAAAAAGCAAACACTTCCATGAGGCAAATGGTTAGGACAAGAAACTATTAAGTAAAAGAAATGTTTTTTGACAGTAAAGAATTAAACGAAAATATACCTAAAATTATTGTCGAAGTGTTCAGCGTGATTATATGTTGAAGTCCACGCAACATTTCTGTTATTAGCTAAAACCTTTCAGCTAAATTGGAAACTCTTCATTTTTATGCTAATGGTGAATTATCATTTTTACATATTTCATTTAATTTCTTACTGGCTAAAGAAAAATTACTTTTTTCTAATATTTAGTTCTACTTTTATTATTTTGCTTCATAAAAGAGTGAGATTTAAAAAAAAATTAAATGTTTCTTTTTTCCTGTTTTATTTTCTGTATTTTCAAAACACGTTTTGCAAATATATTTTTTAAAATTTCTTTTAATTTGTAATTTCATTATTGAACAGTGTATTATCATCCAAACTGAGCTTATGTGAAAAGTTAAAAGGTTCTTGCTTATCCTAAAGTGAGTGAAAAATGGATGAAAATATTCGTATCAAACATATACACAGTGAGCGATAACATGAAATGTCGGAAAAATAGAATGTAATACTTAGAAATGAATTTCAAATCAGATTAAGGAAGAAAATTCAAACATCTATAATAATAAAACCTATTTTTTATCTATTTAATTAAAAGTTTTACTGGAATCATTTGAAAAAAATCTTTATAATTAATTATTTGATATACAAGGAACAAAACATCATTTTTAAATAGAAAACAAATGTGTTAGCGTATCTTAACTCTATAAAGTGTAATAAGAACAAATGACATTATTTAATATGATATTCTCGTAGATATTTAAAAATTCATAACTCTACTAATAAATGAAATTGAACACAAACGCATTTACATTTAAAAACAATTCACACATACTAATATTCTTTGTGAAAGGTTTTCACTTTGTTTTAAAAGTAAATATAGCACGAAAAAAGTAATATTTATAAATTTGTAGATTTTACTTTATACTCATAATCTTAGTACATAAGAGATGGATGAGGGAATGAAATATTGATATTCGATTATTTTTAACAATTAGTTTCTAAGTTTCTAATATACATAATTTTAATTATTTTCAATTAATAACATTTTAATACGCGAGTTATAAGATGTCGAATACGACTTGAAGAATTAGATTTAGATATAGAAATATTGTAAAAATATCTCTAATTAAAATTGCTTCAATACACAATCGTTAAACATGCTGAATACAAATTAGTTTGATTCTTTATCACGTAGATTTTACTTCGAATTTGAGTTATTTAATCTAATTTCAGTTAATCTATTTTAACTTTCAATAATGAGTACATAAATATTTCATAATCATATTTTAATGTATTTACTTTATTATAATAAAGAAATACTACTGAAAAGTCTTCGTTATTGTTTTATTTCATTATAATTTTTTTAAAATTTTGTTTTAGTTTTAATATTACAGATTTAATAAAATCTGTTAACCTTTTTAGATATTTTATGTAAAATAAAAATAATATATATTTTTACTCATATACTGCTTCATTTATTTGAATTTATCGCTTATTCCTCAGATATTTATGAAGTAATTGTATTTGTCAAATTTTGTCGTACTTATAAATAAGGTTTTACGAACAGGAAGAGATATATTAAACTAACCTATTTTATTTCAATAAATTAATTTTTCTAGTAGTTTATTGCAATCATTATTTTAGAGAATTTACAAAAAATAAATACTCAGAAAGAGCATGAAAAAATCAAAATAAACTTACAACAAAATGACATTAAATATTTTAAAATTAATTGTTACCAACGTAATAGATATTTTCAGCATTCTACACCATACAAATATGCATTAAATGTATTTGAATATTATCTAACAAGGAAAAAATAATTCATTTTTGAAATAATAATAATAATGATTCTGTAATAATGTTTTAATTTGATAAGCCATATATTATCAAAAAATTATTTTTATTTCAGTAAGTACTACTATGTAAAATGTTCTTTTAGGTACTTTAACCAATTTGGCAAAAATATAACTTAAAGTTTAAACAACGCATCTTACAGTAAAAGATAGCTATTCTTTATTCATTTATTATTTAAAAGAGAATAATGATACGAAAACAAGTATGTCAGTATTTCAGGCTTTGCCTGCAATAAAAATTATTGTGTCTTACAGAGTCGTAAAACACATTTTTCGTTACAGTTTTAAAATTTTATAAGCTATGTTTAATATTTTAAAATAATTTATGCATGTGTAGTGTACATTTTGGATCTATTTAATTTAAGTGGAAAAATTATTTCTATTCGTCCTAAAAGGCTAGGCTTAGTAATTTATTTAAAATGGAATAGAACTTATTAAATATATATTTAACGAAATGTATTGATAATTTTATTCATTGTATCAAGCAATAATATAAATAATATTTAAAGCGAATTTGCTGAAGTATTTTTGCAAATTTTTCAATTTGATTCAATGTTCATAACTAAAAACTCTTTGAAAACATGTTTACCAACTTCATTAAATCATCTACTCATATCGGTCATATTAGCCATACAGCTTCTATATTTAGATCTCGATCATATAAAATACAAAATAAATAGAAGTATAACATTTCAAAATGTATAGGAACAACATTGATGTTAATCATCAAGATATTATAACAATATTTTCAAAAAGACAATTTCACTTATGCTTTTGATTTTACAATTATAAATGCCATATTTTGAATTTAATGCTTAAATAATCTTAATTTAATTAGTACAAATATCTAAGAAATTAATTTAAATTTAAGTTGGATTAATTGTGTTTTTATTCACATCGTTCTTTGAAGAAATAGGTGTTCTTTTTATCCTGACCTCACTATCTTAAATCATGATAAAATAACAAGATAACACCTGAACTCGCATATCGTAGCTTTCACAATATATCAACATGAGAATTTTTGTCAATATATATTTAATATGCATCAAACAGCTACGTAATGTGTCATTAAGTTTAATCAGGATTCTAACTCATGACTTGATTGAAATTACGAGTTCCCGACTATTACCTCTTGGATACCACTGCTGCAAATTAAGTTGGAACAATCAATTTTTAGATCAAATTATTCTGAGTTTATTTCATATCAATGTAATTAATTATTTTAATATTTATAAGCATAAATACATTTTTTAATCATTCATACTTAGTGATAGAAGATATATCATTGAATATCAGGATGTGAATAACTCGTCTTTCAATCAGGGTTTTTTAACTGATATGTCTATCTGAGTAATAGAACATTCATTTGATTGGTATTGCTCCTAATGCAGTTGCTTGTATGTTCTCATTATATTGCTGTGCAGTTATGAATCCAGGTGCAGATCTTTCTCCAAGATACAAGTCCAAGCTAAAATCGCTTAATTTGTTGACAGATCATTAGCAAAGAAGATGTAAAATATATCCAGTGTTTTCAAATCAATTTTTAACAAAATGAAATATAATATGGATTATAAAGTACCGCTTTTTTTACAAAACTAAAATAGAGTAGTATCAAGTAAAGGATAACAGTACCCCATTCAGATAGAATATTCAGAAATGATTGTTTACAAAATAGAAAAAAAAGTGCTGTAAGTCTTAATTAAGATTTATTCAAGAAGCTTAGTTATAGAAAAACCATCCAAAGATGGCTAGCAGAAAAAAAATTGTCAGACCATTGTTCAGTAATATAAACAAATCTTACTGATGCAATGAAGATAAAATATATTGCCTGGTATCAAGAGAATCTCTGCGTTACAGTTGAGGACTGAAAAATAATTTAGTGAAATGATTGACATTATATTTGTTTTTAACTTCTGTTTCAAGTAATTAATTTCCCTTCGTAATTTTTAATTGTTTCTCTAAAGGTCCATTTCGATTTACTGGAAGATAAAAGTACCTGTATTCAGCAACGCCCTGTAGATAACTTCAATTGAGATTATATTATCGAAAGGGTAAGGCATCCTGTCAAAGTCTTAGTGGGCTATGTAACTGCTCCAAAGGATTTTAATGGATTAATATAGCGCAAGGAAACGTCAGGTAATATTAAAGCTTTAAAGTATGGCGAACTCACCTGGTACTCAAGCTTCGAGAATGGTTACCAAATGTTGAAGATTTTGATTTTTTATATGATTCTGCGAATTGACATTCATTTTTCAACCTTCTTAGTCTACAATAATATCCTAGTTTTACCATAAATAGGTAATTCTCTAAATATAAATTTAATTAAACATTTTTGAGAAAACAAAAACATAAAACTATAAAAGAAACAATATAATAGCAACGAAACATTAATCAACAGAAAACATCATAAATATTTGATCACACAATACTATTGTAAAACAACGCGAAATAAGTGCTCAGTGAGAAGGCCCAGATACATTGAAGCTTTCATAACGGCTAAGAAAATGCGACCAAACGTAAATTAAATATGGTATTAATCATTTATCATATTACATTGCATTTTTATTAATTGTTATCTGTATTCGCTTAGCTGAATACAACTTTGACATAATTTTAAAAAAATTAAGCTGAATTTCTAATACTTTTGGCAAATTTAATTAACACTCGTATGTCAATTCATAAACTTTTATTAATGTATATGGTAATTTTATAGTTCATTATATATATATATATATATATATATATATATATATATATATATATAAACAAAAAAAATGACGCACCACGAAGGAGTTGCATGATTTGATCAAAATTGCATATGCAATGACAATGGAGCCCCACATACAAATGAATGAGTTAACTTTGGTGACCAATGAACGAATAGCAGGAGTTCGAGCGCATTCAGCAAATGTATATAAGGAGCGATTCTCAACTGGATGGTCATAATTTCGGTTCCATTTTGATTGTAAATACCTTATGTCAGATGTAACAGTACCTCAACGAAGGATTCCGGCACATAAAGTGCAGATGTCTGGGTTTGAAAGGGTTCATGCTATTGTAATGAAAGGAGATTGTTGGACGAATCGAACAATTGCTCGACATATTGGTCGAAGAAATGCAATGATTAGACGATGCTGGCATGAGTGGGACAGCAACGGCAGATATCTGGGTCAAAACGGCTGCAGTCGACCTAGGATAACAACAGAACGGGATGTCAGAGCGGCTGTCACAGCATCGGATTAATCGTTATAAACTATCCACCGTGTGTCATGCTCAGGTGTCCCACATGATCCTCGACAGACGGCTGATAATAGCAGAATTTATGGCCGTGCCGACCGTTCCTCCGCTTACCTCTCACACCTGTACACTGTCAAGCCCGATTACAGAGGTATCGAGCTCAATCAACTTGGTATTGCGCTGATTGAGAACGTATAGTATTAAGTGACGAGTGACGTTTCCAACTGAGTCCTGAGAACAACCGCAGACGTATCTGGAGAAGACCAGGGCAACGTGCGGAACCTTACCTCACAATAGCACGCCACACAGACCCAAAACAGGACGTTATGGTCTGCGGTGCTACCTCATTTGATATCTGAGCTTCTTTGGTGTTCATTTCTGGCACACTGATAGAGCATGGCACATGATATTCTATGACCAGTTATGTTACCATCACTGTACGTAATTTCCAATAAGATAATAAATGGCCACAGATGACAGGTTTTCGTATGAATTGTCTGCAAGCTTTCTCATCACTTCCCTAGTCAGCTAAGTCCACTAATCTCTCCTCAATATCGCACCATCAGAACGTTTTGGAAAAACGATTGCAAACATACCGGAATGTTGACGATTTAGCTTTATGGCTGGTGATAATTTGGCAATAAATTCCACAGGACAGAAACCGGGAACTTTTTCAGTCTTTGCCACGCAGGGTGACCGCATGCATCCATACCAGAGGTGGATCGACGCCGTATTGACTACTTCCACTGGTAATGGCCAAACTCTGAAGTAAATCAGTTAGTTATTCTGACATTTTAATCGTTTGTATTTATATGTAAGTTCCGTACGTCCAATAATTTTTATCTTAAT
>BMAW01004966.1:230061-241437 GCA_019974015.1 Nephila pilipes | reverse complement strand
TTTCGTCGATGCAAATTCTTTAGACTTGGGAGCTTTGCAACTCATGTTGTTGATAATCTATTCTATTAAAAATTTCTCTGTTTTATTGCTCGAAACAATGGTAGCCGTGGTAGCCTAGTGTTCATAGTCGCTTACGCCATTCAGCATTGTTACATTAAATTGTGCTTTCGAGTCCTGATGCAACGAAAGAATCACCATGTATCAGAGCTTATGCACATTAAAACTAGAGAGGCTCAAAATTGTCCATTAGTATTGTGTGGAAGTTTTGAGAGGAAGGTTATGGTTCAGGTATTTCCTCGTCACTTGACCAAGGATCAAAATTACGAGTTCTGTCGCCTAAAACTTTGTTGTTTATGCTAAGTGTGACGTTAAAAAATCAATCAATGAACTAAATGTTAAAAATAAGGATTTTCATTTTCATTAACGATTCCTAAGAAATATTGAAATTGTAGCTAACATTAAAATAAACATTTTGAGGTGATTAAATTAGTGATAAATCTTAATATAAGGTAATTAAAATTTAAAATATTCACACTTTTTAGCTTTCAAAAATTGATTGCTTTTCTCCATAGGTGTATTATTACTGAGCATTTGATAATTAGAGCACAAGAAAATCGAGTATAAAATTATCAGAACTCGTGTCACACCACAAAGAAAAATTTTTGTATTGATATTTTCTTTGTGTGATGTGTTCGTCGAATATTTTGAGACATTTTCTTCAATTTTAATTTATCCATATTGCTCAAAAAATTAACATATTAAAATCAAATTTATTTCCTACATTTTGTGAACGCTCAAAAGTTTTAGATATCGAAAATAATACTATAATATTTTAAAGGAAGTTTTAAAAGTAAAATTTCGTTTTGTGAAAAAGGACACTTTTATTCAAATTTTTAAATTGTACTTTTCTTTATTATATATAATATTATATCTATAAGTTCATTGGAAATTTTAAGTTATGAAGTGAGGTAGATTAAATTCTAGATATACATAAAAGTATGTACAAAACTTTTTTTCTCAAATAAATACAGCTTCTTTTATTTATTGGTCATTCATAAGTATGTCTGCGCATAAATGTACCTGTCTTTACAGTAAGAAATACATAAATACGCCAATAATTCAGTATTAAAATATAACTTACATAATATATAATTTTAAAAAATGAGGATTACATAAATTTCGCTTTCAGAATCTTGCTTTTGTCTCAGTTTTCTTAAAATACAGGTAATTTTTGAACGCATGGTGAAGGAAAAAAGTTATAAATATCTCAATAAATTAAAATGTCTAAAACAATTTTTTCTCTTCTAATACAGGATTGCTTTGCTATGTCATATGGCAAAAATCGAGGAGAACATTATGAATAGATATTAATAATTCACCCATATTCGAATTCAAAACAAACTCTAGTGTTTTAAGAGATCTGAATAGCTAATAAAAAGTTTAAATTACTTAGATTATATTGTATTTTATATATATATATATATATTCAACACAGAAAAAGTTAATTTATCATTAAAAAGAAAAACAATCTTGTAGATTAAGGTGACTATTCACACGATTCATGAGATGAAATATTACAACAAACATGCCAGTCAAAATATATATATTTATCCATCATGTTTAAAGTAGCAATAAATATTATTTCTTATAAACGTATCACATCTTTATTGTCGTTATTATGCAATTTCTATGAATTTTGATTTTATCAGATAGTTATCATTCACTTTGGTGAAAAGTTATTGGAATTTAATCAAACTAATCTCATTTCAAACAAGCATGAAAATTAAGTAATTAATATTAAGAAATAAATAGTAAAACATAAATTAATACTAATTAAAATATTAGGTATGAAAAAGAATAAAAAGGGAGAAATTCATACACTAAATGAAGAATATAAATTTTGTACTATTTCCATATATTTAAGCAAGATAGTGTGCGCTCGAGAGAGTTACTAAATACTCTTTATTACACGTATTTTGAAACAAATATTCATTTTAATTAAGATATTTAATTTTCCAAGAATTACTTATAGTACATATAGACACTACAGCTCTAAGGGAATATTTTGATAATTTATAGTAGGTATTGAAACCATTTTTTCACTTTTATCGAATTCTTTTTCAATAAAATATTGATACAGAATGAAATAACATAATGGCACACAAAGCGAGCTTTGCAACATGTTTTACTATAGAGAAAACATTAAGAAGAAATTCCAAAGCTTTAAAAAAAGGTATGGAAATCGGATCTGCAGTGGGCTAACACATTGATTAATTTTGTTATTTTACCTCAAAAATTTATGTTTTAAAACAGAAAATACCTGTATTTTCCCAAATAAATCTACTGGTATCTCAGTAAAATGTTAAATGGTTTCTGGTATACATAAATATTGCCACATGTTTTATGTCAGAAATATTACTTGATAACATAAAATGTAACGTTCCAAATAAAACTTATTTTAGGAATTCTTAAGAATTTCCTGTTTTGTATATTCATTATACAGGACGATTCAAAAGGATTAATCAAATTCGAAAATGTTATATTTTCACATATAAAGGAGACAAAATGAAAAGTAATGCATAAATGCAAAGGAAAATTAAGTAAGTTCTTATATAAGTGTTCTCGATTTAGTCTCTCCTTTAGATACACGTATAATGTCAATTCCATCTGTAAATTCCGTCCAAACACGTCGTAAAATGTCACTAAAAAATTGGTTGTACGACAGCAGATATCATTTGCTTAAATTCACATAAATTTGTGGGTAATAGGGTAGTATTTACATTATCTTTTACAAATCCTCAAAGACAAAAATTGCTTAGGCCCTATCAGGTGGCCAGCTGTGAAACATCGAGTCATCTTGTCCATTGTGACCGATCCAAATGCGAAATAGCTTCGTGAAACCTTCTGACCTATTCTTTCCCATTCTTTTCCATGTAAAACATTTATGTCTTCCCTTTGTATTTATGTATTACTAATCATTATGTCTCGTTTATTTTTGAAAGCGTAGAATTAAATTATACATTTTCTCTAACAATATATATATATATATTGTATATTTTTACATATAAGACTACGTTTTCAGAGAAGAAGAGATAAATTTTCGTAAAATTGTTATAGTTTCAATATACATCTGTCTTATAAAAGGAATTCCAAGCTATTACAGACCTACGAATTTAGTTTAAATTAGTGATTATCATCTGGAACAAATTTTATATTTTTACATCTAGCAGTACTGTCTATAGAAATTTGTGCTGAATCACAAACTCCCATATACTTCTAATAAGTTTATTTCCGCGGTAACCAAGTGGTCCTGATTATGATCTATCGGCGGGTATAGTTTCGTCAAGTCATTAATTCGAGTCTTTATATACTAAAGATTCGTTGTTGTTAGCGAGGCTAATGCATGTGAAATAAGTCGAGACTCCAAGTCTTCCAGTTGGAGTGATGGGATAGTTCGGAAAGAAAGATGTCAGCTCAGGTATCTTCCTCGTCATTCAACCATGGCTTAAAATTGCGAGATCCTTTGACAATAGCCACCATATTGCTTCTAAGTGCGATAGTTATTTATCAATCAATCAATGCGACAAGTTTAATTTCTTGCACTTGGAAGCCATGCTTATAGAAGCACATATCCAATCACCAGTTCAGATGCATTTTTAATCTCCCAAACATGCTTCAAAAAATCACTCTACATTCTTTAAATAAAGAATGGGGCCAGTATGATGAGCTTCTCACCGATAAAGAGGATGTAATTGATGAGGTATTTGCTGTAGATGAGGAATGCAAGCATTTTGTAGGATTTTAAACACAACAGTAAATTATTTGTTTTACTTTATGTTAGTTTTGATTTATTTAAATTTCATTCTCATTCTTTTTCTATCTGTCTTATGAGACGCCCCCATAATTCGAAGCGATCTTTAAGACTTAACTACCATCTTATCAATGAAAATAAAAAGTGTGCTGGCTGCTGGCCCTTAAAATTGCAACGCCATAAACGAAAGAAAATACAAAAATGATATTTATGGTACGTAAACCATATGGCATGAAGAAAAAATGATTAAATTTGCAAGCAGTTTGGGGTTTTAAAAAAGGTGCTAAATTAGTAGAAACAGCTGCAACCTTTGGCAGGTAAAATTAGCCATTAACCGGTTAGGCATAGAGTCGAACTGGGCTTGGATGGCAGAAATGAGCAAGTCATTCCATGCTGCTTAAAGAGTATGCCCCACTTCGTCAACCATATTAGCTGGAGAGAGGCAGCTTGCTATTCTCTTAGAAACCCACGTCCAAATGATTTCATTGGGTTACATATCTGAAGAATGCGCAGATCAGGACAACAATCGAATACCCTGAGCATTGATGAAATTTAAATCACGATGTGCAGCACATGATCTTGCATTATCTTGTTGAAATGTGGCGTTTGGCATACTCGAAGATAGGGCACAACCACTGGAATTAAGATCTCAGAAATGTAACGATTTACGTTCAAATTACCTTCTATCTGAACTAGAGATATGCTTATCGTGTACCAGTGCCTACCTAAAACTATCACAGCAGTTGAAATCACTATGACAATATGGAATGAAAGCAGGGGAAATGTAGTTTTCTCTGAGCCTTCAGATACATACGGCCATTCGAATTGGGACTGGTCTGAAAAGACGACATTGGGCTACTCTTGTATGTAGCCTTGTCATTCGGCACTCCAGAATCGCTATCTCTATGCCGCATTCTCAAGGGAAGTCAAAGTAATGGACACCTTTTCTAACTGACCACTCTGCTTCTTATACCATCGCACCATACGGTATCGATCTATTGGTCGTGAAAAATAATGAAAAGATATTGGCTGTCATTTTTACCTGTGCAGAGCTTAGAGCGGTACACTTAGAATTAAAACCTAACTTGTCAAATGAAAGTTTTCTCCAAGCATTGTGACGATTTATTGATCGTCAAGGAAGACAGCATATTGTTTACTCTGATAACGGAACTAACATTTATGGGACCCATAGACCATTTAAACGTCTAAATTGGGATAAGATATTGAAAGAAGCAACTGTAAAATCAGATCAAATGAAAATTTTCCTTTACAACCATTCCCGGGTGGGGAGGCTGGTGGGAGAGACTAATCGGAGTTTTGAAGCGGATTCTTTACAAGATTTTGGGTCGAACTTCCTTAGATCATGACGAACTGTCAACTGTCTTACACGAATGTGAAAGTATGATGAACAATAGACAGATACTATATTTTAGAAGACGTCAAGGACTTAACACTACTTATTCCTGTTATGCTCATGCACGAAATACGTGTGGTTGGAGAACCTGATTTAGATTAATTGGATGCATCCTATATGAACCGATGTTTCGTGTATCGGCAGAAATTAAAGCAAGATCTTCAAAGAAGACTTTGATCAGAATATCTTGGCCAATTAAGACAAAACAACCACCATGTAAAGGAGGACAAGCCTGTTGTGTTTGAAGAAACAGGGCTAGTTTCCAGTAATAACGTCAAAAGAGCTGAATGGCCACTGGTTAAAGAACCGGAATGCTACAAAGTTAGACGTGGACATATCCAAGTAGTTAAAATACAAAACAAATCCGGAGAGATTGTTAGACCAGTTGCCAAAGTACTACCCTTAGAAAAAAAAATTACCTACTAATATTTTCACTTTTTCAGATAATAGGAAAAGTAATTTTTTTTGCAGAAGCCGAAGCAACTTTCCCTGCTGTCCCCATTCAGCCAGTTGAAGCTGCCACAGCCCATCTACCTAATGCTTCAGTGGATCATGATTTACGAAGAACTACCCCGAATGATCCTGAACCTGAAAGCGTAGATCCTTTTACAGCAGAAATAGAAGAATCGTGATACCGGTTTTAAAGGATTAAAGTTTAAAATCATGACTTTAATTTTTTTTGGGAGAATATTGTTAATAGTGAATTATTTAACATCCAATTAGAGAGCGCAGTGTCAAGAGTATGTTTTTCATCGGCTCATATGCTGGAAAACGCGTCACACTTTCTATGCATTTTTAATAAACTCTGTAAGAGTTACACTGTCTTGCTCTGTAACTTGTCTTGTTCTGCGCTGTGTAATAAAAGTAATAAATACAAATCCGAATCATCCTTGGCTCGAAAACGTGGACTTAATGTTAGCAAAGGACCCGGCTACAGAAATAAAAGGTAAGCTAATTCTTATTTCTTAAGCCTTTTATATTAAGTAATTTAAAACAGGCAATTCTCGATATAGGTCTGCAGCTCGTTGTATGTATCAAACTTCTGTCTTCCTAGCTAGCATTTTATGTGAGAAAAGGGATGGAAATCTCAGGGAACACTTCAGGTAAGTCTGACCTTTAAGGGGTCTCAAGGGTGTTAAATTTTCTTCGACAGCTGAAAATGTATACAGTTTTCGACTAAGTATAACTAATTTAAATTTATATTAAATAATTTGATATTTCTACACATGCTTTACAAATGTATGAGGTTTAAAATATATGTAAAATACATAATATATATTATTACTTTTTTATATTATGAGGCCACAAAAAAAATCAAAATTTCTTTCAGAAATTTTGACTAAGTTCCACTACGCGCAAGATATTTTCAACACAATTAGTTCTAAGTACTTGCAAAAAGTTGATTTTCAAAGTCAAATATGTCCTCTTAAATGTCAACCCATTCAAAATTAAATAAATATTTAAACGTATTTTTAAAAAAATTAAATATTTCAAAATTTTAAACATTTTTATAAAAACTAAATATTTTCCAACTTTTATAAAAATAATAAATATATGACAATAAATTTGGGCTGAATTGAAAGAGTTTATTATACTTATTATACATACAAACTTTTAAGTGTTTAAGTATTATACGTTTTGAAATATCCTGCGCGTAAGTGAAAAAAACTCAAACTGAGAAAAATGCATTTAAAGTTATAAAATTCAATTATAAAATTAAATTTTGAAACTTACATATTAAAATGCTCCTGGATCATAAACTGTGCCTTCCTTTTGCTCTAACAACTCTCTTTCTTTAGTTTTCTGCATTCGTTTGGCTTTGCGTGCCTCAAAAGATGATGCCAAACTCCGTTTTTTCGAAATCTTGATTCTTCGTTTGTCACGTTCAGCCAGTGATAAGCAAATATTCTTGTCCATTTTTAAGCCAAACTTTTCTATTATGGAAATAAGTATTTGGCTACCATCATTGAAAATGCTGGTGGCCAGATTTGTAGCAATCTCTGCAACTTGGAGACCAGAACCAATTGTCTTCGGGCAAAATTTCCATATCAATGAATTCAGACATTCATTTGGGTTCTGCGTCTTGCCACCTAAGCATTTTCTCAGTAGTGTTGGATGAGATAAATCTGCAAACACTGGCTTTATAACATCACGTACTGCTTTAGCAATGAGATTTTTATGGCTGTAGTTTGCCTGAGTATTGTTATTAATTGCAGCGTTATATCTACACCATGTATCTGGAGTTGTTGGACAAAACCAATGCATGGGTTCATCATTTGTGCTACATGAGTGACCCCAAACTGCCCAAATAGCTTTCCTCATGTCTTTCACACTTGTAGAATTGCTTCGAATAGCATTTCCATAGTAATGGGTAAGTTTATCAATCAAACTGTCAGTCAGCCTTCCTTTACCGCCAATAGTTTTACCGTCAGACAATTTCTTTTTCCCATGTATTGATTTCAGCTTCCTAAGTCTTGTGCCCATCCGCTTTTGCACGTGACCAACACATTCAACCTTCTGAATTAGATGATCATTCCCATATGGTTTGCTTTCAGAAAGAGCACTGAAAGTTTTAGCATCACCGTCTCCTATACAGTTGGAATATTTCAAATCGTGAAGCTTTTCGGAACGATTGAATATTCTCAGCATTCCATCTACCTCCATCTTACCCGCAGATCCAGAATAGTTTTTTCTGCAAGAGATCATGTGGTCTCTCTGCCATTTCTTGTACTTTGGACCAAATTTAATGCCTTTGTAATGATCACATCCTTTACAAAAAGACGATAGTACTTCCCTATCTAAAACTTTACCCGTTTCTGCACCTATTACAGAGCACACTCCAATTAATGACGAGTGTCCTCTCGTCTTCCAAGTCCCATCACCGCTGATTGTAAGGATGTTATCAGGAGACGAAGAGTTTTCTTCTTCCGCTGCTCTCTTCATACTTGCTTCTGCTACTTCTTTCGTAACATGCAAGAGTTGGTTGTTGATAGCATCATAAGATTTTTGCTCGACAGGATCAGGAAGATTCATCATAGTGCAGAATGTTTTTAAGTCTTCTAAGCCTCTGCCAATACATCTCATTGCCAAAACAGATCTTCTATTTATTTCAGGAGCATTTTTTTTATTGCCAGTCATTAAACAGCTTCTAAAAGAGCTGACAATCCCACAGTTTTTACATTCTATCTGAAAACAAGAAGACAAACCCCGCCTTGATTTCTCAATTATTTTCATTGGTCCATGGCATTTAGTGCAACTTGACACAGACAGAATAGTATTAAAAACTAACATGTGATCTAGTATTCTATACCCTTTAAAATTTTCACTTACCGCTGAAAAATTATCTTCCAAAGAAAACTGAACACAAGACAACTTCCTGCTGGAAGCAGATTTTGTCTTTACATCAATCGTTGGTACAACTCTCTCAAATGATAAATTATTTTTACCTTTTGTAATGAATTGGTTCCCATAGAATCTCCTTTTCTTTGGACGCTTTCCAGATGGTCTTTTCGATGAAACATTATCCATATCTCAAGTGTAGATTGGGTAACGAATATGCTTATATTTATGCACAAAATTGTGTTCAAACAACGTGCGAAAATTAGCAAAACGAAATAAAGCAAGTATAAACATTGTGCTGAGTTGCAGGCCTCCTTCTGATAAGTCTCAGCGATTAAAATATTTTAATGAGGCTGACTTAGAAATAAAATAAAGAAATGTAAGCAGAAACTAAAATTTTGTGGGCATAGCATCTGTCCATTTAAACACTGATCTTACCAAAACACACTTCGGAATTTTTCAAATAACTTTTGAAGTTTTTTGAGTATCGTCAAATGGATGGTATCAAAATGTTCAGCTTGAAATGAAGAACAACATATATATTTTTTTTTCAAAAAATCGAAAAATTTGAAGTGTAACACCCCTGAGACCCTTAAGGTGGATGATCAAACACATCCCATTGAATGTTGCAGCTTAATTGTGTAGACACGCAGTGTCATCAATTAAAGCTTTTCCGAACGCATTACTCATTCCAGAACAAATTCTAGCTGCATTGCACTCCTCAGCATACAGAAATCGAATGATAGTCCACAATTTACATTAGATGGGAGACTCTGTGGTACGAGATATGATCATGTGCTAACTGCGTTCTAAGAGCTATGACCTCATGCAATCGACGAGCATACTAGAGACATTTCATTTGACGTCATAGGGTTTTCCCCCGGAGTTTACATTTCACTATCAATCAGACTCGAACCTTGAAATAGAAATAGCTCTCGTATAAATATATATAATATTAAAAAAAAAATAGTGAAATATATTGAAATTTAGAGTACACTAAAACTGATGAATGTTCAAATGTTGTTGTTTTACTTCATATCTTATTAAAAAATTTAATAATGAAATTCATAAACTTTAAAAAACATTGAATTGATTGTACCATAATATTTTGCTCAGAAAACCTGTAAAAGTTAGATTTATGTATGGATAATTTTCACAAAGTATCTCATTCTATATGTCAGATAGCGAAGCTTTGGTTGATGAATTGCTACTGAAGTTTCCACAAATGACTTGAAATGCAGACGAGTTATAACCAATAAAATTAAATTTTTAATTCACTTAAAATTCAAATAGAAACTCTCACAATAATAAGAAGTACAGAAACCTATATTAATTTCAGCATTCACTCTTAAGCTTTAGAATATTTTTATTTGGAACTTGATTCAAAAATTCACTATTTAAGCCACTGTTTTCCAAGAAAAAACTTTCTTTAAAAATTTTCAATAAATAGCGTCATTTTGGAGTAAGAGAAAAAAATAACAATCTGGAAAAATTTTATAGATTCTATCTGGCAACGTTGGAAAAAAAAGAAATTTTTTTTTTAAATGAACATCCCAAAATTGTGTAGTTGATGAAATCTGATGGATATAGTTATGCAGTAAAAATTGAAATTATAGAAGCAAAAGTTGAAGCATAATTTTTTACAGAAAGTTACAAAGAAACCCTCAAATATTATTTTCATTACAAAAAAGGATTAGAAAAATAGTCTAAAATATTGCAAAAAAATAAATGTAAAAATTAATAAAAATGCATGTAATGTACATATCAATACGCCTGAAAGAATACTATTTAAATAAATAATGAAAAAAAAATGAAGTATGAATTAAAAATTTATACAAATTAATGTATGAAAAGCAAAGCAAAGGAAAAAGAAGAAAAATTGTAATATATGTGTGTGTGTATATATAGAGAGAGAGAGAGACATAAATAATTGCCAGATATTGATGATTATAACCAAAAAAACATCTACAATTGAAAAGAAGAAAAATGTAGAGTATTAAATAAATTGCGGTATGTGACAACAAAAGTAGTGCTTATGTAAATTTTGTTTTCTGTTGTCTTCACGTGATAGCATGAATAAGAGATTTACAGGACTTCTCGGGAGTGTACAGCTATTGTAGCAATTAAAAATTAATGAGAAAGAAATAATTGAAAAACTATCAACACCGGACAGCATTTAAATGATTTTACGCATGTCAATATATTCAAATGTTTGAAGGAGACGAAAAATATAGCATATGTTTTCCGAAAATTTGACATCATCACAACTCAGTTTCGCAGATATGAAACGCAATTAAATTAAATGGAATATATAGCAAGCGGCACGTGGAAGGTCATGGTAGAAATACGATTCAAGGAGTCGACTGGTATATCAGCAAAAATTAACTTCCGCAGTACAACTGAACATTTATTTGGACAATGGTAAATTTTGTTCCAATGGACAGACTGTTGTTTTTTACACTGTAGAGAGATGTTCCTGTGCTTCGTATTTGTCGTTATGTATCATACCCATAGTGATGCATTTGTTTTCATGGCAGCAATACATTATATCATGAGTTAGTAACTCTACAGGGATATCTAGTAATCGAGAATGCTAAGTGCTTTGTTTGGCATTCTTCGAATACAAGCCCTGTTGAAATTGTTTGGGAAACTTAAGACTCTTGCGACGGAAGGTATCATTCCTGAAATCCTCAAATTACGAGAAGATAAAAGATTTGTCTAAAACTGTGCTGTAGAGTATATACGGCATATTATTTTTATATATTTTTATTTACTTAAATTATATACTTAATATTATATATATATATATATA
>BMAW01004966.1:194403-230051 GCA_019974015.1 Nephila pilipes | reverse complement strand
ATTTACTTAAATTATATACTTAATATTATATATATATATATATATATTTATATTACGAGTAATATCATATTTAATTATCTCCACCTTCCTTCTGTAATTCAGCACCTTAGCCATTAATCCGTCATTTTTAAGTTCGGACTAGTCATTCGAAATCATTTTATACAATTTACTTTAACAGAATAATATAGGTTATTGATACAAGATATTAAATGTTATGCAGTTTGAGTTATGTCGTATGTTTGACAATTTATTTGTATTGTATTGTATTAAATTTTATAGCATAATACGAGTACATTGCTTTAGCTATTTATATGCTTCATGCTTACAGGATTTCAAATTGCACGTCATTTCAATGATATATATATATTAGCTGATACCCGCCAGCTTTGCTGGACAGACGATAATATAATATTTTGGAACCTATACGTAAGATATCTAGAAAATTTTCAATTTTTAAAATTTTAATGATAATTTAAATTTAAAATTTGAAGAAATTGATTGATTGTAATAATGGTTATCCTCGACATTCAAATATATGTGAAAAATAAAAAAAAATAGTAAAATGCATATATATATATATACATATATACATATAATATGGATAAAATTCATTCAGCCGTATACATAGACGGCCCTAGTATTGCCAAAGATAAAACCTTTTGTCAGAATATTCATCATGTACTTAACTTTCAAATGAAATATCCTAGCAATGGCTTCGTGTCTATCATAAGATTTTTATCCTTGCCTCAAGACATTTTAATTTCTGACCATTTAGGATTGTAAGTGACTGCAATCCTAAAAAAAAAGTCGTGCAAGTCGTGACTTCCAAAATATCTTACGTATGTCTTAGCCTCTTCAGTTCATTCATGCGTGTAGCGAGGTCCTCCAGTAAACGAAGATTGTTTTGTGTGTGTGCTTCTCCGTAAGAAGTTGCCATTTTAGTATTTTTCAAAATCCTGCTAAGTTTTGGAGCTAAACTACATTCCAACTTCAGAAACTCAAATTATTCCAAACTCATTTATTTCTATCGCTAAATATGTACGTTTCCTTTTTTCGACATGTACGAAATTTCACATAAAGAGCCCCTTCGCCAAATTCTTGCCAATCCTCCATCAGAGCTTCGATATAAAATTATTTGTTATTTTTACATCCCGCACGCGCGCAAATCTCACCAAGTAAACTTAATTGGTGACAATACACAATATACATATAAAAAAATATGGGATGAAAATTACATTTTGGATAAGACTTCCGTAAAATCCGTTCTTAGTGAGCGTCTACATCGCAAAATGAGTAACTATGCTAAATTTCAAGTTAATCGCTTGTATAGTCTTTGAGATCTCGTGATGAATCAGTCAATGGTATTTCGCTTATATATACGAGGGTTGCTATTTATATTTCTGGCCTTGGCAACAGTAAGTGTTGCTAGGCGACCGCAGACGATTTTAATCGAAAGTTTGATATTTTTAAACATAAATTCAGCAAACGATTTACCATTATAGCTTTATTTGTGTTGTTGACAGTAAATTGAAAAGTTCTTCTCTGTCAAAAAATGGAATTGAATCGTGAACATTTCCGTGACATTATTTTTCATAACTTTCGACGTGGATTGTCAAGACAAGAGTGCTTCGATGAACTTAATTCTTTATACAGCGATAAAGCGCCATCCTACAGCACTGTAAAAAATTGGTATAACGAATTTAATCGTGGTCGATGTTCGATCCAGGACGAATCCCGTGCAGGTCGTCCAAAATCCGTTGTTGTGCCAGAAAAGATCAATGCTGTGCGTGAACTGATAAAGCAAGATCGTCATGTGACATACCGTGAGATAGAGGCGTCTTTGGACATTAGTATGACTAGCATCAATAAAATATTGCATGAACATTTGAGCGTAAAAAAAATTTGTTCGCGTTGGATCCCGCATAATCTGACAAACGCTCAAAAAAAGGCTCGTGTCGATTGGTGCAAGGAAATGTTGGAAAAATACATTCAAGGTACATCAAAGGCTGTGTATAACATCTACACAGGTGACGAATCATGGATCTATGCATATGAGCCGGAAACAAAACAGCAATCAACTGTATGGGTCTTCCAAGATGAGGCAAAACCAACAAAAGTTGTTCGAGGAAGAAGCACATCGAAACAAATGATTGCCTGTTTCTTCGGCATTAACGGTCATGTGGCAACAGTGGCGTTAGAGCAACGCAGGACGGTCAATTCTGAATGGTACACGACCATTTGTTTGCCAGAAGTCATCGGAGAAATTCGAAAAAAGCAGAAGAACAGGCGAATCATTCTTCATCATGACAATGCGAGCTCTCACACATCGACTCAAACAAAGGCATTTCTGACGGAGCGAAAGATCGAACTGATGGGTCATCCGCCGTACAGCCTGATTTGGCACCCAATGACTTCTTCTTATTCCCACACATCAAAAATAAATTACGTGGACAACGATTTTCGACCCTCGAAGAAGCGGTTGATGCATTCAAAACGCATGTTTTGGAGTTACCTCAATCGGACTGGAAAAAGTGCTTTGAAAATTGGTTCAAACGCATGCAAAAGTGTATTGATCATCATGGAGAATATTTTGAAAAACAATAAAATCAATTTCGATCCTACATATTTGTTTTTTCATTATTAGGACAGAAATATAAATAGCAACCCTCGTATATATATATATATATATATAGTTATTTTATAATCTTAATATTATTTTAATCTAACAAAAATTAAAATTAGTAAAATAGTAGCCTTGTGAATATTGTTATACAGATAACTTTTGTGTGTTCAATTCCACTGGATTCAACATCTACTTGACAATATTTGGAAAGTAACTAAAGTTTCAATCATTTTACAAAGTGTAAAAATTGGTTAAACATTCGTGAAATATATTTTTCTTAACGGATGGATATAAATTCTTCTTTAATTAGGTATATATGTAATTTAATAAGAAGGCTCTTTTATTTTTTAATGGTTTGAAACTGTTACTGTAAAAGTAGAAAAAGAATTTTTATATTTTTAAAAAAAATAATTATTTACTTTGATAATATAAAATTTCAGATCTTTTAAAAAAAATTAAGAAAAATTTCTGATAGGTCTGATAAAAGCTCCAAATTAGTGAATATAAAAAACCATTTTATTCAGCAATCCCTACCTTAACTTCGAATTCACGCAAAACCTTACAGGTTAAACACAGTTTACAAATATTTTTGAAGGTATGAATATGCCTAAATTAGATTTTTTTTTTACATATGGATATCTGTGTAAAGGTCTGTTTTCGTAAGTGATGGATATCGATTGTAAGGAATAAGTGGAAGAATATGGTTGCAAAACATTTGTAGAACATCTAAATTTAAAGTAATAAATTAATAAATATTTTCATAGAAAAAAATATTTCTTAATACAGCACTATGGAAACTTTTAATGGTAATTATATTTTATATTTAGTATCATATAATAATATTTATCAAAAATTTAAGCTCAATGGTTAACACTTTTTTTACCGATTTCTTGGTAACTAAATCAACCGAGTTATTTTATGATGATCCTACAAATTGTGACCAAAATTTCTTTTTATCCACTACTGAAAACTTGAAAAATGCTAATAAATATTTTCTACGGTTACCTGAATTATTTGATTTGAATGAAATATTTTCATACAGTATATTTATTTTGTTTTAGTTTTTAAAATATTATCGCAGAATATTGCCTTTTTTTTATATAATGGGAATCACTAATATCACGATTTCTTTAGTGAGAATTTTCTGTATAATACATTAACCAAGTTAGACTAAAGATTGCACATTTTAAATATGTTAAGTAAGCTCTGGTAAGCATAAAATGTAAAAGTGAAGCGTTTTAGAATTTTTTAGTAATTTATAATTCGTAATACTGCATTTATTTATTTTCGTAATATAAAGAACAAAGCAGGTAAAATTGTTCTTTTAGTTTTTGAGATTGTTATTCAGATGTGCCTTCAGACGAAAATGTCTCTTTTAATTGTTTTGTTAGGGTGATCGTTTGACTCTTTGGTACTTATTTATATTGAAGCAAATTGGTTTAGCTCATTTAAAAGAATTATTTAAATAATGAGTGAAAAGAAATTTTTATCATCTTTAAAAATAATTTTTAAATATGAATTGCGTTATTTGCTTACTACAGATGCTGCTATAATATTTCTTGAATTTAATGAGTTTGTATTTCAGAACGAAAAATAACTTTAAAAAGTATATTCTTAATTATTAAGTAATCATTAATTGTGATGGTTCTTAAATAGCTGAAGTATGATTGCCAATACCTCTAATGCAATACAATGCTCAATGTTTTTTTTTTTTAGCATCTCTTAAAAAATAGTAATATCACCTTTAGAAATTACAATACAGCTTGTGAAATAATAATTATAGCACCAATTTTTATTAATATTTACGAGGAATACTTGTCAAAATTAAAGATAGATTCATCAGAATTTTAAAAATTTTAATTTACTCGAATTAATAATTTTCAGAGAAATCAATTAAAGTTACTTTTGTATTCTTCAAATATAAAATGATACATTACATTACATAAATAATATATTTTCATGAAATAAAATATTGTTAATGAGAATTCTGCAAAACATTTAATTAGGGTCAATATAAAAATCACTCATTTTAAAGTAAAATGAAATCACCAAAGACTTCGTAATAATC
This sequence comes from Nephila pilipes, assembly GCA_019974015.1. Classification (NCBI taxonomy): domain Eukaryota; kingdom Metazoa; phylum Arthropoda; class Arachnida; order Araneae; family Nephilidae; genus Nephila; species Nephila pilipes. Next base: position 225,360 of record BMAW01004966.1, on the reverse strand, counting down.
ACGCATCATATATGTATAAAACTAACACGTTTCTTTTCCTGAAGGTGCAATATCAATTTCTGTTAATGGTACATGATAAAAGTTTATCCTTGGGTAAAAACTGAAAATCTTATAGAAAATACTTTGTATGAACTTTCGAAAACTCATCAGAAATTACTAATATACTTTATGAGACATCATTCAGATAATCTTCAGCTTAGCAGGTGCAATTGCCAAGTTATCCTTCAGAAATGATCTCGTTGTTAACGACATAAACAACTGGCAATATCACCTGCTCCAGGCATTTAATAAGTTTAGTATCAGGCACATACGGTACAGTAAAAGATATTCAAGTTTTTCTTAGTAACAATTATGTAATGATATTTAATTGATGATTTTGATACTTTCTTCAAGAGAAAAATAAAATAAAAATTAGGTCATTATCATAACATTTTGTGAAATGTTTCCAAAATGGGAAATGGAAAATCGGGGGATTATGTTTAATATAGCTTAAGAAAAATGATTTAAAACTTTTATTTCATAAGTTTCAAGTTAAAATACTTAAGAATTTGATATTGTTATTTAAGAAAATAAATAACTTTTGAAGTTCTTGAATATATTATTATACTGTTAAAAAATCCATTCTGTATTGAAACGTATACTCTTACTCAGAAGTATTACAACAGGACAGGAATTAAAAATTATGGTTAAATATTTAGAGTTATAAGTGGAAAGTATAAATTTATTCTCTTTTTCTGAACATAAAGGTCAATATCATGTTTTTAAATATTATGCTTTCATAAATAGTTTCATTGATATTTATAAGCATAATTAATTATTTTCCACACAAAGAATATCAATGATATTTGCCAACATTTAAACAACAGCTTTATTTTAATATTTCTACCTTAAAATAGTATAAATAATAAAAGCAAATTCAGGTTTTATTTACTATGATTAATTGATAAGAACATGTTTCCTGTAATAAAATGAAGGAAGTAAAACTAAATTTATATTGTTGCTTTACAAGTAAGCAAATTTTTTAATGAATTCCAAGTAATGGTATTTTTTTGGTTCAAAGTATTTTTCTTATAAATTTATGAACTATATATTTTCTTCTTTTCAGAAAAAAAGATTAAACTAGTTTAATCATTGAATACTTCTCAGTTTAATGTAAAATTCTTTTTTTACAAACTAACTATTTCACTTTGCTATTAAAAAACTTATGTGAGATTATTTTTGAATTTTTGTTGAAGTTCAGAAGAGTTATGTTAATAATAAACAATGCTAAGGGAATAAGGAGATGATAATGAAAAGTAGAATCAGATTGGCTGTCTACAGAGGCAGATTAAATTCATTTACTCACTAACATTTGAATTTAATATTGTGATTTGCATTTTTGAAATGACACCCAAAAGATAAATATAAACTTTGAAGTAGTTAATAAAAGTTACGAAATAAATTTAAGAGAATAGTTTATAAGAAAATATTTTTCTTAAGCAATGACATGAAAACCAAATTTTTTAAAACCTTTAGAAAATGTATGAAGATCATTAACAAAATATGACGTTTTGTTTGAATTAATATGAAAAATTAATCAAAATTGAATTTTCAAAGAATCTACTAACAAAGCAAAAAAATAATCTGCTGCATTTTATACAAATTGTGTTTATCTGTGTAATATTTGTGTTAATTTAAGACTGCAACCTCGATATTTTCCTAAAATTTTACACTGGAAAATATTCTTATTGCAATCGAAAATAAATAAATATATAATTTATGGGACAAATTAAATGAATTGATGATCATTTATTGAAAATGAAATTTACATAATTTGATCTATATATTGTATGTCGAATCAATTAAAACCAGGAAGGATTCAAATTATTGAATAGGAATACTTTTACAGATTTCATTAAATTACTTTTTTCTAAATGTATCATTCTTTCTGAATATAATTTGAGATTTATTATTCACTAACCTTGTTACAAATAATTTGTTTTCCACTCTAATATTCGTATTTTCATTAAAATTTTTTGTTTCGCTTATAATAAAAGAAATTGTGTGTGGTAAATTATAAATAATATATTTTTGATCATTGAGAGAGATTTTAATTTTGTTATTTTTTTAAAGGAATTTTAGAGACACTATGATTATCTATCTACAGGAGAGTTAAAAAAGAAATTACTGATATATATCTTTTAAGTAATCAATATATTTCAAAGAAACAGAAGGAAAATACAGATAAAAATATTTTAAGATATGCATCCAAGAATTTTTAGGAAAGCAACGGTCCAGGTCTCAGTTCAGGGAAAATATTTTGAAAATTTTATATAGCAACATTTACATTTTTATTGGAATGGGATAGGTACATAGAAAAACAATAGTATTGGAAAGGTACAAATACTGTATGCTCTAGGCAGAGACTAAGAAATAACGGAACACTGCGGGGAGAAATGAAATCAATGGAAAGAGCGTGAACATCTTTTCCATTGTTGACATGTTCCAAACATTTTTTCGACTTAAAATCTAATCTATTGAGCTTTCCTCGAAACAAACAGACTAAAATATGCAGATTTTCAAGTTTGGCGTATGACACCTATGTCTCTCTCGGCCACAGCTAAAAAAAGAAACATCTTGATTTGAGTACCATGTTTTGGTTTTTTGCACTTGTCTTTGAACAACAAGCCACTTATTGGAAAACACCGAGGTGAAATGTTAGCCCTTTATTATCTGAAAAGATAAAATGCCACGTAGGAATTGATTCTCTTCAGCAGGAACCAGGTACAACGAAGCTGTGAACTGTACAAGAGTTTCCCGACATGAAACGCTAACACGAAGTAACAGGTTGCATTTTGTATAAACGACAGTTTGATGAATAATAATTTGTAGGGAATTAGAATATACACATTAGAATTATAAATTTTTAATCTAAGTATTAGGAAATAAAATTGTAACAGGTTCTAAAGCTCATTTCCCTTAACTAACGTATAGAGCTAATTTAATACGATGTGTGAAAGGGGGGACACACGCATAGAGAAAATGTCGAGATACATGCAATATAACTTTGCATTTTAAGAAGTGTTGTTATAGAGAATGGAGAAAAATAAATGAAAAAGAGGAGCCATATGAGAGTTACAGGGGTTAGAGCAACTGCAGAAGATATTCAGATAAAGATAGAGGGAGAGAGCGGATCAACTGATTATAACTCTGAAAGATATGTAAAAAATTATTATTGTAATTGATTGTTTAGGATCAGTTAAGCAAATCTCTCCATATATTTAATTTATTTTGATTATTTATTATTCAAAAGTTTGAATTTTGATTACAATTTTTTTGCTAATCTTCACTGAGTAATTATTTCTCTTTCTATTAACGAAGTGAATTCGTCACAAGACAACTTATAAAAAATGTATTCGTATACTTTCCAAAAGTTTTCCAAGTGGCTATCAAATCCAAAAAACCCACACACACACGAGGAGGTAGAAATTCTTATTTAAATTTGTAGTTTTAAGCTCTTAGGGCACTTGTAAATATGATGATACATGATGATAGTAAAATACATTTGATATGAGCAAATTAACATTCGAAAATGATTTTGATGTTAATAAAATTTCATGCAAATGTTTTATTTGATTTTCATTATTACCAAAAATTATAGATTGTTTTTTGACTACAGTAAAATATTAAAAAGGTAATGTTTATGTAACTTCTACAACATAACTTTAGCTAGAAAAATACATAGCATATTTAAATTAATTTCCACATCTATAAAATATAACAAAACTTATGGCTTGTACATTGCAATTTTTTTCCGTTAGCTATAGATATGAAATGATTCTTAGCCTATTACAAAGTATTCTTTTAAATACTTGAAATACTCTGCAAATAAATATTATTTCAGAAATTTTTATACCCGTTTTAAGTGACTTATCTACTCCAGAAGTATTTTCGAAAAATTAATTACTGATATATATATATATATAAATTAGAAAGGAACTTGAACCATTAGTAGTTGAATCTTAGGGATTAATCTTTTTAAAACCATTTAAAATACAATTCTAAATAGCTATAATATTTACTTAAAGTTTCTGTTCAGATACCATTATCATTTATTGCAACTCATTTTTAGAATTCTATCATCTCCTAGAAATGTTTGTAAAAAATGAAAATCGAAGTATAAGAAGGCTAATATATTCAGGCAGCGACTCGAACATGTAGTGTCTGTCAACTTTTCTTGATGGCATGTGTTAAAATATATGGTTGGTTAAGCAGCAGTCGATATATTAGAACGATATACGATTATTTCGTATGTTACACAATTTTTAAACTCGGTGGAGGTTTAAACCTCTGAATCCATTCGAGTTTTTCTTTTTCCTTTTCAAGTACCGCTTCAATAGGAAAAAGAAGTTTATTTTTTTCTTCCCATAGTTGATTAATTTAGTGAATGGTGCTTGTTTTCCCCACAGTCTCATTACGTTTAAGTCATTGATCCCTCCGATTCTCATAAACAGACAAAAGGCTTTTCGAATCAGTGACCAAGTGAAAGAAACAAATGGCCCATACAAAGCCTAGTATGTACTTCTGCTTTCTTAACTTTTATTGTTTTTCTTTGAAAGTTCTGTAAAGTGGTAAAGTTTGTTAGAAATTGGGTTTTCAAGAACAAGTTCTGAAACAAATTACCTTCTCATAAATTTTAAATAAAACATTTTTGAACGTGCCAGTTAGATATTCCATATTTTTATTGCAGGCTAATCAGTATTCTATTTACTATAAATGTTATTTTATACATGAATGTCTGCGTCTATATTTGTATTCTAATTATTTTAAGCATGTGGCTTTATTTGTAGTAACATTATTATGAATGGTCTCTGAATTCAAAGAAAAATGATAAGCGATAATTGTTAAATGTATTATTTACATCAAAGACAGACATTAAAATTTATAGATTCTACGCTTACACAAAACAATTTAGCAACACATTATTTGGTGAAATTCAGATATTTTGCTTTAATTATTTAAGAATTGTAAGCTCATTTTACAACAAAAATTAGGAGAAAAGCAGAATTAAAATGATTTATTCAAATAACATAAGAACTGTGTGTATGAATGAAATTAATTTTCCTCTCTCATTTCAGTACCTTATTCTTACAAAGTATATCGGTCTTAATATTTTTTATAATATAATCATGCTTATAAGAATTAAATTACATAGGGTACACTAGTGGGAATAAGGTAGAAGAATGCAATTAATTCAAAATTGTTTCTTATAATAACAGCCTTTTACCGTTCTACAATAACAAGCGATAAATTAGTTTTCTGTTTTTAATGTTACATAGTTTACTCTTCCAACAACAAATAAGTATATTAAGTTAATTTTAACATATAATACGTACATGTGGCAATGCAACAAACAAATAATACTATTAAGAGTGAAATTGTAAAAATTCAAGACATTGTAAAATTCATGTGTCTTAATTTAAAATGATTTGTTCGTAAAACAAAATTTAAAAAAGAAAAAAAAGAAAACTACTTATCTACAGGTAAATTTAAAAATTGTATCTTACGAGTCCATCATAAGTATTTAGTGAACTGAATTCTAAATAAATATGAAGAAAAGGAAACATTTGAATTTATAACTTAATATAAGCAAAATCATTCATGGAATCATAGATTGGATTATTTCTAATGAATACATACGTGTACGTCATTACTAATGTAAGCAATTAACTTAATTATATATTATCAACACCAACAAAATTGTACTTATATTTTCAAAACTCAACGTAGGTTATAATTTACAGATGTAAAACTTAATCATAACAAAAGATTAATGTAAAAAATTCGCGTAATGATCACTTGCTATGAAACTGAACAAGAATATTCGATTTCCATAATTATTATATCCTTACTTCAATTTTGGGAGATTTAATCAAATTAGTTTATTTTTTCTCTCCAAACAACTATTAGTGAAAAAAAATAGTTTTTCAAAAATTATAAATATGCTTAATATATTCTAATAAACAAAATTTGTATTTACTGAATGGAAAAATTTTTATATTCTTTATGCCAAAACTTTACATCATATTTATATCTGTATAGAAATTTCTGATGTATGTTAAATGATTTTTTTTCAGAATATTTGTATGAAACAATATTTTGTTATAGTTATAATCAATTTAAACCAATTATATTTCTTCAGCTAAAATTTATTTATGTTCTTTTGTTACCTAAGCACGAATGGGATTTCTTGCCTTAAAAGGGAAAGTTGACTAAATTTTATTTGTTAGAAAGTCCCACAAACAGCAATACTAAAACGTGATAGCATTTCAATGACCTGAAAATATCTGGAAGTAGAATCTTTCGCTTCACCACTTACTTATTCGGAGTCTAGGATAAACAACAGTCACTTTGCGTCACAGCGGCATTCTGTTATTGATCTCCAAAGTAAACACCTTGATAAAATGAGATCAAACACATACTCACACACACAGAAAGAGAGAGACTCTAAGAAAAACACGTTAAAGAAAACAGAAATTTCGGGTGGATATTTGGGGTTTTCATGAAGGGCAATCAAAGGTGGCTTTCAAACTTTGCTGATTCTAGGAACGGCACTAGAGATATTTAGTGAATAATGTATTAGAGTCAGGAAATGTGTCTTGTATACTTAACTCAAACAGTATCCTGTACGAATAGTTACTATTATCTTTAGTTTAGTTAATAATGCAGGAGTCTACACATCAAGGTCTAAATGTATACTTGAGTTACCAAGAAACCAAAATGATTCTTAGAAAATTAATGTTAATCTCACCTAGAATTCCCAGTACTAATTTCAAATCAATTACTTCTTAAATTTTCAAGCAGACAAAAATATGTAATGTATAAATAGTAACTATTACAATTACTTTTGTACCTAAATGCATTTGTTCTCGAAGAAATGGTTGTATAAATTTAAGATGTAATAAGCTGAAATTTTTTTCTGGACACATTCATATTCGTTTCGAGTGAACAACGTGAGATATCTTTTATTTAATGTATCAAAATTATACATGAATATAAGGAATCTCTAAAAACTTATAATATTAGTTAATTCGTTTAGTATTTATAATCTCTTGATTAATTTTTGAAAATGTGACGCTAAAAGGAGAATAGAAAAACATAACATTTTGGAATTTTTATATAGGGTGATTCAGTTAAGATAAAAAAAAAACTTTAAAAAGTGATAATACGCACCAATGAAAACATTTTTTACCAAATAATATAAAATAAAATGTATATGTGTTAGTGCTTTTCGAATCAGCCATTCCCGTAAACTGTAAAACACAAATCTTGTGATTTATCGGGAGAAAAAGAACACCATACAGAAAAATGTAACCTAGGAAAGAAGAATAAAATGTAAGCAAATCGGTGATGGAGTGAATAAAAGGAGTAGACGACAACTCTGTGAAATTACTCCTGGGTAGAACCGTTTTAATAGTGATAATGAACGGGATAGTGATATACTTCAGCAATTAAGAAAAACAAACAAGAATGCGTTTTTTTTCTCAGTTGCACACGTGTAAGTATATAGAGGCAGAACGAATGAACGGTGAGCGTATTTTCCACAGGTAGTCTCTCATTGCGAAAACATTTGCACGCTTACATCGGCAGCTATATTAAGCCAAATTCTTACTTCCCTGTTCAAAGCTGATCGTACAAGGACTGTCTGTAGTTTCTTCTCTTTCCCAGGTTACATTTGTAATCATGGTATTATTTTTCTTTCTATAAATCACAATGGGAATATTGCTTTGACATTCTTGTATTGCTTTAGATCAAGCATTATAGGAAGAAAATTGTTTGTGTTGGTGTACCTGATGAAGGATTCGATATCGTACCTGATTCAACCTACATTTAAATAAATTTCAGTTAATTTTAAGTTACGACCAAAGTGCTTAGATAGTTTTATAATATTTCTAACTTAATTATGCGCTTTTTTCCTATTCTTTCATCACTAATTATAAAGAGAAATATTTTTTATTAGTGGAAATTTTTATGTAAAATAGAAATAAAAATTAATCAACGTAATTATTAAATGTCTTAAAACATTTTTTTTTGTTTTTTGAGAATAGTTTTTGAGAATGTCTTCGATAATGTGCGTCATTATAAAAAAATTAAATAATTTATAATAAATTTTAGGTAACTTGTATGGTGAAAAAAATAACTGGAGACAAAAATCGTTAATTTATCAAAAAAAAAATATGTTAAAAAGTTAAATTTTCTTATATTGCTTCCGCATTGTTTTTTTAATATAAAATATGGTATGAATTTTTTTTAAAAAATCTGATGCTAAGCAAAGTAAAGTAAGAGTTACTTACTTACTTACTGTATTAAACGTATTACTAACATCTTATATTTCAGTACACAAATTTACAAATCTTACATAGACAAATCTTACAGATTTACAAATCTCACACCATATTTTTGTACAATGGGTGTTTATTATAAGTGTTTACTACTTATGTAATGTTATTATTAACTTAACGTACCATAAATGTTTGGTTCTTATTTTTTTTTTGTCAAAAATATAGATAATTTTTGTTTAAAAAATAGTTGAGGAGTATGCTCTTTCCTATTATTATGAACAACACTTGAGATATTGCATACAATTAAATAAGATTTACCAGGAATATTTTAGGATAATAGATGATACTGTACAAAATAAAAATAATCGTAATCTTAAAAATGAATCAAATATCATAAACTAAAATCATCTTTGTTATTCATGGAACAAAAATTGTCCCATAAAATAATTCAGTCCTTGCCAATCAAACATTTTATGAATGAAAATTTTGGATACGAATTTTGAGGTAAGAAGATTTTTGGAGAGAGCAAATTGTTTAATGTATTAACAATTCGTTTGGAAAATGTGAGAAATTTTATTCCAAACTACAATCAATATCGAATACGTCTTAAACACGCCTATAGCTTGCTTCAAAACATTATATTAAGACTCCACTATCTTGTTGTAGTTGAGGTCTGAGATAATTAAGCCATGAATAAAATTCACCAAGAGTTTTAATAAAAACATAAATCGAGCGATAATTTTAATTCCAACATCGACAGGAGGTTTCAGAATTATGTTTACGCTCTTTCGACATTATTTTTATTATTACAATTGACACATATACAAAAAAATACTTTATAACTCTCAAAATTTGACCAATAAATAGGTATGAACGTACAGCTAATCTCACAAATTGTGAGATCTTGAAAATAATCAAAAGCAAAACAAAAAGAAAGGGAAAAAATAAACTGGGGCATTTTCCTTTCCGAGAAATGGAGATTTGTATCCAATCTTAACATTGAAATTCAAAAATGATGTGTAAAAAGGAAGAACAAAATTTAAATTTCCTTTTCTTAAACTTTCAAAGGAAGCGTCTGAAAGACAACGTTTCATTCATCTCCGCTTAGTCGGAAAAAAATTATTCTCTCTGTTGTGAGGAGAGTTAACATCTATATTTTACGATCAGGAAACCTCAGACCCTCCGTCATTTCCCCTATTGGCCTGAGACAATCAGAGCACAAAGTTTCCCCACCATTTTTTGTTCTTATATCGTTATTTTAATGTTTTTTTTTCTTTGGACTTGGATTTGGGTAGCAATCGGGTTTTGCATAATTTGTTTCCTTTTATAACTTTTTATCTGAAACATTTTGGACTCGATTTAAAGATCCACCTCTTTGCTATGATTCTTATCTTATTTTCAGCCTTACATTGTAACGGAGTTTCTTTCATTGCTGGGAAACTGGCTTTGTGTTCCCTTTCTTTCACTTTTTAATATTACTCTGCTTGTCCATTTTTGGATGCATTTAAGGTGTCCTCTTCTTCTGTTCTTTTTTATTTCCTTCTTTTAGTTCTGGTATCGTAAAAGATTCCTGTTCTACCCTTGAGATTCATTTTTTCTTTCATACTAGAGTTCGCAAGCACCATCTGACTTTTCGTTCTTAAGTTTATAATTTCTACCATTCGGAGCATAAGTTTACTATTACAAATTGGAACTTCTTAGCAAGTTTATCCCTCGATATATATAATAGAAAGAAAAAATGAAGCTTCCATTTGCAGCATGGCTTAATGTCATCTGACAAAAGATTAATTTTATATTCATAAAAAGGGAACCATAATAAAACCACGAGTTAAGTATACTCGCGAATTAACGAACCGTGAATTAACGGCTTCTGACAGTTCTTAATCCTAGTTTCTTTTAATCTCTATGTATCGCACACTTTAACCTTAATGCTCTTTTTTTCATTATAAAATATCTTAAAAGGAATTTACATCCTTCTAAATTTATTCACTGAAAATCCTGTCTGATTTTCATATTGGCTTTATAAGCTACCTATATTCACAATATAATATTCTGATTTCGTAATGCAGAAATTTAAAACATTTATCACAAATACATCTCCTTAGATTTCATTCATGTTTGAAAATAAATACTTCATAGTCTTTCAAATATTGAAAGGCTTATGAAACATAGCAAAAAAAAAATATCCCTAAATTATATTTATTGAGAATAAAATATAGTTCACTCGAGGCAATTCATTTTATAATCATCAGTAAATGTCAAAAAGGAAAAAAAAAAGGTTTGCATAATTTATCTTTGAAATCTTTACTAAGTTTTAATAAATTTGAAATGATAAATTTGCATAAACATAAACTCTGGAACACTACATGAAAATATTTATATTATTATTATTATTATGTAAATTTCAACTCTCACTATCAATGTAGCAACTAGAGGATCCAAAGAAACAGATTTTTAGTATATTCTGGAATGAAAAAAATCTCTTCCAGACTGGTGTTTGAAAAATATCAAATGCTCAGTTATGTAACTTATGTTTAAATTAAGACGCGACAGATGAATTACGCAGCAGAATGAATTCGATGTCAACAGGCATAATAACAGTGACTCTTCAGCAGAGAAAGCAAACGACGAAATCAACAAATAAGTAAATATGAAGACTCGTATGTGAATCTATTAGAAACACTCTTCATGGTTTTATATGTATTGCATAATAATTGAAAACGGGGAAATGGTACTTCGGTATGTATCAGGAAAATTAAGCAGCGTGTGCTTTCATCTTTAATTGATAAATTGTGTTTTAGAGCAAATAGAACTGAAAATTATAATAAAGTGATTCTTCTTGTTTAGATTCATGAAGTGTATCGTATCGTGTATATATATATATATATATATATATATATATATATACTGGTGTTCAAAATTAAGAGAATTTGCATATTTTGTCGAAATTCATAAAAAGGATTGAATGAAATGTTAAAATACTGCTTCAAAACAATGATACAAATCTTGTACGCGAACGTATACGTGTGTGTGGGTGAAACTAGTCAAAAATACAGGATTAATAATCGTAGGTTCTAAAATCCGCATTTCGTTCGCCAGCATATTTCGCCAAATTTCTTGGTGTTTTTCTGCAGCAATCACTTAAATTAAAATCCAATCAGCAAAATTAAGTAACCACTAATGAAATTATAATTAATAATTAAGTTTAATATTAAATAATTAAGTTTAGATGGTGAAAAGAGGTGGCAAATTGTGGATGGGTTAGAAGCGGGCCAGTCTCAAGTCCAAAATTGTAGAGAATTCGATTTAACGCCCAGCGTCGGGTCCAACTTATGGAAACCGTTTCTGGGTACTGTATCCGTCGAGAGAAAGCCTGGGCAAGGTCATCCAAGAACCACGACGGCCAGAGAAGATTGCCATTTGTTCATTATAGTGAAGCGTAATAGAGATGCTTCAGCTTCTCAGGTTATTCATGAGTTGTACGTAGCCACAATAACCAGAGTGTCAAAGGAGACTGTTTCCAGAAGACTTCATGAGAGAGGAATGTTTGAAAACAAACCTGTTGTTTTGGTCTCGCTCAGTTCTACGAGTAGGAGAGCCCAATTAAAATGGTGCAGACATCATAGAGATTGGAGCATGAACCAATGAGCTACCGTTCTCTTCACGGATGAGTGCCGTTTCAGCCTAACCAATGATTCTCTCCGTGATTTCATATGGAATGACCCACTACCAGCCCTCCAATGTCCGAGAAATTGACCTTTACGGATGCGGAGGCTTGATGGTCGGGTGAAGAAATCATTTTGGATGGCCGCACACACCTCCATGTCTTTGAAAGAGGTACTGTGATTGCTGAGAGTAATAGGGATGAGGTTTTGAAGCCCAATGTTCGGCTTTTCAAAAGTGCCATTGGCCATGATTTCCTTTTCATAGCTGACAACCCGAGGTCACGTAGAGCTCATGTGGTAGACACATTTCTGGAAAGTGGGGATATTTGCCGGATGGATTGGCCAGTCAGAACTTCAGACTTCAATCCTATGGAGCATAACTGGGACGCTCTGGGGAGGGCAATTGCAATTAGTAGCCCTCCTCAAAGAAGCACCCAAGACCTGAAAATCGAGCTGCCAAACGAAGGAGACCAACTGCTACATGAACTCATAAACTTCCTTATTTCTAGCATAAAATTACTGTGTGAGGCCTGTATATCTGTAAGAGTGGACCATACCTACTATTAACCCATTTTTTGGGTTCTATTTTGCAACTACGGTTTCATATCTTGCGACTCCAATGAGTGTTACGCAAGATTATGGGAGTGTATTATAACTGTTAAATAGTTATTTTTTTGTATTATATAAACCATATATACTAATGAAATTTCATTAAAATCTGTCCAGTAGTGTTAGAAATAATCGATCAAATTGGAAAATTCTCTTAATTTTGAACACCAGCGTTTATATGTACACACACACACACAGATATATATATATATATATATATAATATTATATTGTTTTTCCATATTGCTGAAAATAATATCTCTATAGTTTTGAATTTTTTATACGCATTAACAGCAAGAGATCTATACTCTTTTTATTAGTTTTGATTAAACAAATGAAGAAATTTAGATTTCTTATAATTCTAAAAACTGTTTCATATAAAGCTTTATAAGTTTTAAATGAATATTATCTCAAGTGCTTTGATATCTTGAAATTAATTTATTGATCTGAAAAAGAAAATTATAAGGGTTATTTAATAATAATGTGTACGTTAGTTAAAGAAAAAATAGTTTTGATCAATTTTCTGCATACAAATATTTTAGTAAATAAGTTTTAAAATTTTATATTATTTTGAAAAAAATTTATTGCATATTTTCCGAAACTCGTATATTTTTAAACATTCAATTTCATTTTTAAAATTATTTTACGTATATTAATTTTGTTTATTTTGTAATTAAATTTGCCATGCATAGTGAAAGGTATATTTAAGGAAAATCAATAAAAAAATTTGAATTTTCGAAATGTTCATCAGTTTAAAACAATTTCCAATAATAAATTATAAGATAACGAATTTTTTTACTAAAAACGATATTTTTAATAATTCGATTACTCTGGTTGACCTATATTCTTACGTTTTTACATCGATATTGGAAAAAAAATCTATTATTTAGCGCTATCATTTATATTTCTTCGCAATGAAGACGACCAAAGGTTCTCAGATGGCTGAACTGTTAACTCCTGTGCTTAAAGTCCACCTGTAATTATCATTTTTTGAACGAGGCGAGTGTAGGATGTCACACAGTCTCCTCAGATCAGATCAGACGAATATCTAAGCGGAGGGGATGTGAGCGAGGTGATACTTGAGAAATTTGTGAACCGTGCATGTTTGAGTGCTAAAGGCAATCTGCACTCATCACCAAGGTAATGCAAAAATTAACTATAGTGAATGAATAAAGGAATATTGTTATTAAATATGTGTCTGATTTTGTATGAATTTTAAGGGAAAGTAAAATAAATTAATTGCTAAGTAACAAAAGGAATGTGAAAGTTTGTAAGAAACAAAGTGATATGATTAATGAGTTCTAAAAGTACAAGGTTTAAGTTATAAGAGTAAAAGTTAAGTAGTCTTGTGAAAATGTGAAATTAATGAGTACTTTAAGTAAGAGTTAAAGTATAAAAGAAAGAGAAAAAGGCTATTTTTGTGTGATTTTTTAATGGAACTAATTCATTATGTATCGTCATCTAAATTTCTTGTTGTATTATGCACCACTCAGTTGTTGACACTACTGGCTCTTCGGCTTATGGGTTCACGGTTGCCTGTAGTTATGAGATATTTAACATACCCTTTAGAGTTCTCAATTTTCCAAATTGCTCCAAACCTCTGAAGTTTCTGGAGTACTCCAAGAAGACTCTCTCTTCGCGTCGGAGTTTACATGATGTTTGAGTAAAAAACTTAATAACCACTAGGTTTCGGGTTGAATGCAGTATTAGATTCAGCGAGAGTTATTGTATTCACATTGTCTAATGCTGATGCATTGCCTACGAACTTATTCTTGCGAATACTCTGAGCAGCAGTTTGCCCATAAGTAACCCTTAATTTACATTTGCTATTACACAATGACCTTATGACAGCTATATGATAATTTCCATTGTTAAGGATATTTTATTTCTTTGAGCAATCATGTCAATATTTTGACCTTCGTACGAAATGCGATAGGGATTTTGGTGACAGAATGAGAAGGTATATTTTAATTGTCTATAGCGTGTAAGTTCTAGGTTTCAAAATTTGGGTTTCACTTCCAATCTCTTCAAATGTCAGCTCAGGTCTCTCGAAGTCAATCATCAATTGTGACGTTTCCCAGAACTCCCACTAAGAATGATGTCATGACTACAATTAGGAAATACTATAAATTCAAAATGTTAAATTAGACTCTTGAATTAAAGACAATGTACGCATTTTCCTAGTGGCTAGATATAATTTCATTCGGCTACTTTTAGGAGGATTTTTCTTTGGAATTTAACTCGGCTTTTAAAAGACGGCGTCTATATAGCTCCAAAATGATAGAGGAAAATACTCTGGAGTCTATTAGAGAACAGATTTGATGGTTGTCGATAGTAACTTCGAGATGACTTCCGGACATCTTCGCAGAGTATGGAGGATTTTCTTCTTTGTCAGCCTCACCTCCTATGAAGGTCACGTTCCATAGATTTCCTCATTGCGTCTACTGGATGAAAGGCTGGAATGTTGATATAGTGACGGCGATCATAGGCGGCTTCTCGAGAACAGTTATCCAGAAAGGTTCAATGAGGAGGCTCTGGTTGCTGTTTCATTGTAGTCGGCTGGTTCCCTCATATTGATTCTTGATTCTGTGGCGTTTTGTCTGTTGGTTCTGTAGAAGTCAATTAGCTCGGTGCTCCCCGCTATAACGAACATTATGTACTGATCGACCACAGACAAGTCTGTTGTCTGCGGATTGCCAGAAATCAAATTCCCAAGATTCAAGCTCAATAATTGACCTCTGCCTTTTCGCAATTTAAGATTAGAGTAGTTATCAACTACGTCATGGATGAAATTCAGTCTACTTCTCTTCAGCTTGCTTGAGAGAGGATAGACCTTCCTGCATCTCATCTTCCACAATGGCTTCAATAACTTGACATAGCGCACCTAAAATTTTTGTGTTCGGTATGAATAGCTGTAGCATCTCCTCTCTAACAATTTGCCGAATTATAGTGACTTACCTATTTCTTCAGTTAATGATGACATCGAGATGACGTTAGGTAAGTGGTCAAATCTTTTTGGGGTAATTCTTCTCTGTTTCATTTTTTCTGACGCCATTTTACAAATTTTTTCATCGTCATGAGTTCTTTAGTCAGGAGGACTTGATAATAGTCCTCCACAATACTCTTTATGAGGTGGTACATCTTTTCATCCTCTGGCATTTGAGGATTCATTTCCTGGCAAAATCTCAACACGCTTTGAATGTATGGTTGTGTGCAATCACCAGACGCTAATGCCAATCATTTAAGCTCTTCCTCGGCTCTCTTCCTTGTTCGTCTACTGTCACTAAATGTTTTGGTGAGTTCCGATTTAAATTGTACAAGAGGTCATAAGCTTTTAAGGTATCCGACTAGATTGAAAAAACGTTTTTTGAAGAAAATTTCGATTCTTTTTTCTTATTGTAAATTAAAGTCCTGCTTTTCAAGATTCCATAACAGTCTTAATTTTTACTTTATGGGTGGTAGAACTCAAGATATAGTTTTTTTAATAATGCGTAGTAGTTGAAAACGAAACCGGAAGTAGTGACTTTTAAGACCGGAAGTACACGATTTATCCTTTCTTACGGTATTATTGTTCTACAATAATGTTTTAAAACCTTAATTTTAATTTTCTACTTACTAAGCCACAGTTTATTTATAATTATTTCAAGCCATTTTGTTGTAGAGGATTGGCAACAGTGTTTTCGACTATCGTTATTGTTTGTTTACATTTTTGGTTCGTGTTATTTCGCTTATTGTTAGTTTTTTATATATATATTTTGCATTAGTTTCAGTTCTTTCTTTGTTTGAAATTAAATTTGAATTAATTTTTCTTCAAAATATGAGTAGAAGTGGTTCATATAATGCGTTAAAATGTTTAAAGGAAACTAAAGACTTGTATTCTAACTCATTCAGCATGTCGAGGAGAGAAGACTGGAATACAACAGAGTAGTAAACCTGAACATGATGAAAAGTATTCATCAGGTTATTTTGCTAGGAACTTAAACATTGATTGACAAACTTAATTTGGTGTATAATTTTCTTAAAATGAATTTTTCCATGCAGTTCTGTGGCAAATACTATCAAAAAAGTATTTGCTGAGAACTATGCATTGTGTTTGGGGCTTACATTAGTGTTGTAAAATTTAATAATAGATTTGATGGTTTATTATGCATATTAAATGAAATGCACATTGTTTCTGCATATAATAATGTACAGGGACAAACAGTATTTGATAGTGAGTGCATTGAAGTGTTAAAATGCTAATCACTGTCAACAGCAAAAATTTCCAGTAGAAAGCTTGATGCCATAAGAAAGAAAAAGAAACACAATAATGGAAGAAAAACATGAAAGGACCTATAAAATTAGGAATTTTAAATTATTTAACTTTTAATTTAAATATATATATATATATTAAATGTGTTTTTTTAATAAAATTTTCACACAATGTTTGCTCGAAAAATAGGGTATCTCCATAACAATCAGCCAAAATTGAATGAAATTTGGTTCAAATATTTCAAAAATCCTTAGAGTATTATAAGCCACAGATTTAGATATAGTTACATTTAATCATATTTTATAGTTTCTTTCGGATTAAAACATTAATCAATTTTGACAAAAAAATTTAATGTCACCTTCGAATGCTTATATAATACTTTTTTTTAATTATTTCTTAACATGCAGTTGTGACATTTCATAGAGATTATAAAGTACATATATAAAACAACACTTTTTTATGCCCATAATTTTTTTAAGTTATGTTGTTTTTCTTGATATTGAAAATTTTGCTAAAATTTCATGAAAGGCATTTTTTTTTTTCAAAACCTAGAGATAATATATGTGTATATTTATATACATTCAAATGTTTGTGACATTATAAGTCTGTTTCTATTGTTTGTTATTATAAAACTTTCCTGATTGTCAATTTTTGAAAATTAGTCTGCAATCCATGTCAGATGTGTTTCGAATAATCAAAAAAATGCTCACAATTAACAAAAACTTCCACAGGAGGACTTAGGTCCATTAGCAAAAAAACAAACATGAATATTGCAGATTAGAAAAGTATAACATATAAAACTGGAGAATTTTAAGTTTTTTTCTGTATATTAATTTTAAGTAACATATGAATATATTTTTTAAATGGGTTTTTTGAAGAATTAATTTTTCACTAACTAAAAGTCAAACATGATATCTCCAAAGCATTGCTACTAAATTCAATAACATTTGGTACACATATTTAATAAGTCTTTAGGAGTGTAATATACCGCAGGTTTTGAAATAGTTACATTTACCCATATTTTACAGACTTTTTCGGTCCAAAACATATAGTAATTCTGATGAAAAATCATAAACATCAACTTCGAATTTTTATAAAATGTTTATTTTTAAAAATAATTGTTATTCTGCTGTCAGTTACTTTTTACAGGAAGTAAGAATTATATGTATGAAATAAAAATCCATTATGCCAATTGTTTATTTAATTATGTTGTTTTTCTTGACGTTGTAAATTTTACTGAAATTTCATGAAGAAAACACTTTTTTTCAAGTACTAGAGATTGTATAAGTATATAAAAATAAATTTATTGCTTTTTTGAGTCTATTTTTATCATTTGACAATAAAAGACTCTTCTGAAAAGCATTTTTTAAAATATTGGTCTTCGAACCTAGTCGGGTGCCTTAATTTTTCCGAAGCCACTCTTGTGCTGTTTCGTCTAGGAAAAAGTACTTGCTTTCCAGGCAGAAACTTTCAGCCTAATTAATGTATTTAGATACTCGGTTATCTCCTTAAGCTAATTGTTGGGTCACCACGTAACTAAAATTGATTTATATGACTTACTGTACATAAAGAGTTATAAGTATGGGCTTGTTTCATCCTCTGTGGACATCTTCTTTGATGTATTTACTCCTTTAGGTGCACCATAGAGCCATAACTCATAATAAATATTTTACGAACGATTACTTCTTTTTAACACAGTATGCAGTTCAAGGATGTTGTAGACTTTGCAAGCTGAACCTCACAAAAATGTTACATAATTGCTTGAGCAGGTCTATTTTAACACACCAAAAGATATCTGAATAAAAGGATTTATTAACAGACTAGGGGCGCAACGCATGGTCCAGAACTCTCAGATTAAAAATTCGTAGTTTTATATATTACATTAATATATTTTGCATCACTGGTTCTGGTAAGATAAAGAATATTCTGGAAAAACAGTTAAAACAAGATTTTAACATTTTCATCACTTGGTTTTGAACCTTAAGACTCCAGTCTTGTAGACAAGCATTTTATCACTTTACCATCGGTTCTTGCATACTTCGTGGCAATACATATAAAAATGAATAAAATTTAATCAGGTCAAGATATTTATAGTTAGAAAAAGAATGAACTTAACGATCGCAAATTGTTATAATTAAACGCAATCGCCTTCTACAACGTGTATTGAACTGACACACAAAAACAGTTGTGAAATGACAGCAGGCAGACAATGCATAATTTTGATCAACAAAAAATTAAGACAGTATCTTTTACAAATCAGGTCAAACAGTGAATAATTGCTACACACTTTAACAAACGTTTAAATTTTGAAATTCTAATTTCAAACTAAAATTTTTTACTTTCCATTATGAAAGTTTATCATCTTGGTTATTTAAATATTATTTTGATAATTGTTTATTTAAAGACGAAATCCCAATGACGTGCAATTATAAAATATTTTGACTTCTTGTCTGATCCGGATAAACAAAGAATAATATACCCTGATATTTTGCCATAATTCTCTTAGTTTTACAGGACTGTTTAAAGGGATGAGAAATTTCCTTTAAACTTCTCCGCGTATTGTATAGGTCATGAATTCTATCTTTCTTCGAGGAAGGCTCTCTCTCTTCCAGCACTGCTTGAGAACACTTGTTGATGCTTGGATCTTTTGTTTCGTAGAATATAGAGTCTCTTTGTTTGTTCTTGAGAACGTCTGGTGATTACGTCCCCCCAATTGTCATATTTGCTGGTTTTTGTAATCTGTTTACCAAGCGTATTGACATCCGTTGTTATTTGATCACATATGGAGACTTCTGTAAGGAAATTGGATGTTGTGGCTAAACGAAGTTGGATGTCTTTTCCTTCTCGGCAGTGATCGATGAGGAATGATTCTCTTTGCAGAGGGCATCATTCTATTGTTGTTGGTACTATTATTAGATGAAGAAAGCAGATTTGTATTGAGAATATTTTTTGAAGAAATGAACTTACCTAATTAAAAATTCGTTCCTTATCATAATTTTCTGTTAATATTTGAAAAGTTATCATGACGTTATAAAATATCTTTCATATGCTTTAGTTAATAATTTATCATAAAAATAGTACAAACGTTAATAAATTAAAAAATATTTTTGCTGGGTTTCAGAAGAAGTATATTGAAATATTTTTACGAATTTAAGTATTTTTAACTTTTTCTTTAAATAAAAACCATAATCTGATTATTAGTCAGTGTAAAAGTTTTAAAAATAATTTTAGTTTTAAGTAAATAATTTTAGAGAAATATTTTATGATTTTTAAATAACTTAAGTTTCTGAGTAAAATATTCTTTGATTAAACTAGAGATTCCTTTCTTTTTATTTATGTTTGTGTTATTTTTTAAAAAAATAATTGTTCTAAAATATAATAATTACGTTCGCTAATGCTCTTACTTTAATAAAGTAATCATAATTAGTAGCATGAAATATATACTTAAAATTATTAAGTTTATATTTGACATTCGCAAATTTCCATTCCATTCCATTACTTGAATAAGTTGACGACGTTTGCAAAGGATAAAGCCAAAATACGTTTCTTAAGAACAAGTACCTAAGGCTATTTCATATGCCGAATAAAATAGCATTTTTTTACGTTGAAATAATAATTATAACCAACAATATTTGTATTCAAGAACTTAGCTCTGAAAATATTTTTTATTCATTTTAAGTTACTATTCTTACTAAAGGTTAAGTAAGTATTCTTTCAAGTATATTAAATTACAGATGAATTATATGAATTGAAATTTTTTCCATTTTTAATTAGTAACATTTCCCCCTCGTAATAAACTTTGAATACTTAGTGAAAACCTTTTATTTAGCATGCTATATTTTAAAATAAATACATTTCCTTTATCACCTAATGTACTTAACAATTTATTTTTAATTTATTTAGTTACATGACGATAAACTTAGTTCATTTTTCCAATTGCTAGCAATATATGGGGGTTCTTACGTTTCAAGTTCCTTAAAATTGTACATTCATAGATAGGCCGAGAGTGAAGTTGGGAAGTAAAAGGAAAATTTGTTATTAATTTTGAGATTTCATTTTCCTTTAGCCATTCATTAAGAAACTAGTTTTAAACAATGTGATAGTATCTAATTATATTAATAAGGATGTGCCGGTTTTAGTGACCGTCCGAGTAAATGAACTAATATTAATATACTAAAGAGCTACTATAAACGTTTTCTAATAATATTTATATATATTACTTAAAAAAATGAATAATGTAAAATTATTTCAAATATCAAATAACCTAGTAGGATAGGTTTTATTGCTGTTAAACCTATATTAATATTTTTGAGACCACTGAAATGCTTTGACAGTGAAAAAGGAGCTTATTTTGTGGCAGGTTTAGATAATTATTTCCCTTGTATATTAAATCAACTGAAGTCATAATTTCAAATTCATATATCTGTATGCTTGCGTACCTTTTTATGAATAATTTTTTATAACCACATAAATAATTACGCCTGAACAATTCATAAGCATTACCTGTATTTACATTTGCAAGTCTCATACTTACAATGTCACGTGCTTATGGACCGAATAGGTAGATTGCACTGGTGTCAGACCAGAGACTTTTTAAAGCTAAATAACACATTAATATGCTCAACGATTAATCTTGTTCCTTTTAACAAGGGGCAATCCACAGAAAAGAGTGAGGTGGTGACGGGACGATAGGATCGACTCATTATGACTGTTGAGCTTCTTAGTGCTGCACAACTCAGCATCATGGTGTGATAAGTGGTATTCATTCTGATTGATTAGCGGTCCCTTTTGATTGGAAAAAGAAACACAATGATAGTATGACGATACGTGAGTGAAGCGTGCATTATTATTCCTTCAGGTATTGTAAAAAGTTGATTTCCAGAGAGGCAATGTCCAATAGTAAACTTAAATCACCAACAGACAAGTACTTCAAGGTATATATACAACTCTTAATCCTGCGATATCTCTAGATCTATCACCCAACTATCATGTGGAGACATGGATATCAGTCGTTTGCTACATCTGTGCAAACCTCAATTGGAGGACGATCTACTCAGTATGGTTGAAAGTATATGGTCGTTCATTCTTCAGAACATTAATCTTTCGCCTATTTCATCTATATCTGAAAGGAGTGCTGCATGTATTGCCACTAAGTGAT
The DNA here is from genome assembly GCA_019974015.1 of Nephila pilipes. Classification (NCBI taxonomy): domain Eukaryota; kingdom Metazoa; phylum Arthropoda; class Arachnida; order Araneae; family Nephilidae; genus Nephila; species Nephila pilipes. Next base: position 203,356 of record BMAW01004966.1, on the reverse strand, counting down.
CTTGTTTCCTGCTGACAATTTTGTATATTTAATCAGTCACTATATTGTATTATTTGATGGATATTTAAATTATTTTACAGCATCTCCTATATGTTTTCCGATTTGCTTCACATGATACTCAAGATTTTATGGTGTTGTATTTTCTCTGTGAGGCAGTGTATGTTTAATATTATAATATAGATCGAAAATGTTAATACTTCTGAAATAACATGTTTATTAATATATTTCTTACATTTAGATATGTTAGACTCAAACTTAAATAACCATTAGGGGGAGAGTTCGTGTTTTAAATGCATTATTACGTGGAAATGTGCAATTTTAAAACCCAAATTTGCAAGAGGTTGACAAATATTTAATTGTTACTCAAACGTTGTAGAAAATATTTTAAACATTTGTATGTGTTCCTTGATAAACCATTTTGTATTATCTTTTCTATTTATTCGATTCAGTATAATCTTAAGTCGCATTTAACTATAATATAATTATATAACTAAGGTATAAGATGCAATTATACAAGTAAGATGGAATAAATAAGTGAATAATATGAAATATAACAAGGTGTTCTTATTTTAATATTATAGGACGCTTATCTCTAATAGTATGTATATCATAGTCAAACTTTTTCATAAAAAAATATTAAGGTTAGTTGAAAAATAAAGCTACATTTTCTGTGAGCCTTTTTTATAAGATACACATCGATCTCTCCAGAGTAACTACAAAAAAGAATCGTGAGTCCCTTTTTAAAATTATAATTACTCTTTTTAAAATATAGATTACTTTCCTTTACATTTCGAAGATTTTTTTTTCTTTTCTGAAATATTAATTTTCAAAGAATTGCTTTTAATTAAAAATAATTTTAAATGTTGCTTTTTGTATTAGATATTGTTCTGAAATAAGATGCCTCTGGAAAATAAAAAAACAACAACAGATTGTTAAAATATCATCATCCATTTCAAAAGTGCCAAAATTTTCTTGTGAAATGGCATTTCTTATTCCTTATGTTATCAAAACAATTGTGATTAAAACGATACGAAATATTTAAAAAAAAACATATTTTTTATCATGCTTTTTATCCCATAAATAATCGACTTTCAAAACAACAGAAAAAAATTCTTTCTTCAAAAGCAACAATACAAAATTAAACTATTAACAAATTGTACTTTAGAATATGTTTTTATTCCATAAAGTGTGTAAAGTACTTTGTTTTTAATGAATGAATACAGAGACAACTTTTAATTGTCTACAAAGAATGCAAGAATTGAAAATTATTTAATTTAATTTCTTCGTACTTTTTTTAGTTTTTGTACAGTTATACTCATAAAAGTCAACAAGTCTGGATACAATTTGTACGTCAAATATTTAACAAATATATCCGCAAAATGTCTAGTTTCTTTCACAATAAAAATGTACCATTTTACGTGATTGAATCAAAATTCTAGAAATGCATTTCAATTTTAAAGAAAATCATGGAAACTATTACGAAAGCATTATGCTTCTTGTCCCCCCCTCCCACACACACATAAAGAGTTCGAGAGTAGTAATTTTTCAAATGTTTTCCTGGACGTTTCAAATGTTTCTAGTGAGCATAAATTTTTTTAAAGCAAATGCTTTTGAATAGAAATTTTACAGAACTCTATACATTGGTGAACCGTTAGTCTTTCGAAGTAGTGTAATTTATTATAAGACCTCAAGAAAAATCTTCTAAATATATTTATTGATCCATTCTTAGTATTTTCTTAAGAAAAAATATTAACTACTTCCCTTTTTATTTTTGAAAAGTACATCAGTTTTATAAATATATACTTCATTTCGTGTATGCATTCTGTGTATACTTCATTATGTGCATGTTATTTTTGTCATTTTATCATTTAATGAAACGAATAGAGGATTTCATTTTAATATTTTGAGACAGATATAATTTCTTTACTTTCGGCATTCATCGAAATGTATTGAGTTAATTTACATCGTATATAAATAAGCAATTATAATGACAACTTGTATCGTAAAATAAGAATAAAACATGAACTTAATCTTTTCGCTTTAATATTAAAACTTTTTCTAATTATAACTTTATTTAGATATATTTCAGATAAAAATAAATTCGAGAAGTCGGACAATTTACACGTACAACATACAGACATAATGTAAAACTTCAAAATTGTTTACTTAATGAACTGATTTAAAGTATCTATGAAAGATATATTGCTTAAAATCATCAAACATATCAAGTAGTTATTGTAATTTTCATATCTTTAAGATCACACCTTACATTAATATGGAAATAGTATAGCAATCCAGATTGCTTTAAAATACGTAATCTCATTAAAACTTTAAATAAAATGAATTTTAATGGCAGTCAATATTAACAAATTTACTTAGAAAATAATTGTTATGAAGATTCATAGTAATTTATTTATTAAGATAAGGATATTAATAGTATTTATAATACTGTAGGCTATAGTTATTTTTAAAAATTATTAAGTCTTTAATATATTTAAACAAAAAAAAACTTTATTATATAAACAATTTTGATGAAAGAAGCGTAAATAATATAAGCCTATGAATAATAATATTTATATGGCTAATAATGAGAAGTACGTCTCTTATCTTTAATTATTCCAATGCATTTTAATTTTACCCATCCTTAACACATATGTATTTACTTTAAGAAGCCTTTGTTTCTTACAATCCTTACCTTTGCTTTACATATCTCTAAAACCCTTTCTAGTCAGTTTTTTATTGCTGAACAATTTAGTTGGATTATATTTAAAAGGCAGAAAAACATGTTATCCACAATGGCATGAATTCTTACATTATTTTTAAATTCCTGAATCTCTTTCAAATGCTCAATATTTTTCTTTAAGCTCTCCACTGGGTCTGCTGTTTCAATTGCTGCAAGATCTTTCAACTCATTTATTGAAGAGTTATTTACATATAAATATAAAATGTTACAAGCAGTATCATTATTGAAACTCCTTTCCCCTAACATTCGTCAATGCAAATCCTTATCGAGTTTCATCAAGTATAAGCCACAACTCGATTTTATCCATGTAGTACTAAATAACTCAACCGCTATATCTGCACCTAGCAAGAAGCCTATTTCATTTATATCAGAAATCAGATAAGGCACAAAGCGTTGAGTATCTGTCTGTGTTTATATTTGTAGATCATAAACATCATGCGTTTGAGCTGCTGTTTTCCCCAAAGAGACAATAAATTATTTTTACTTTGATTTTCGGGGCAAGCTGCCTAATCTCAATGCCCTCTTTTGTTACTAAACTATTTTCTGAAGCTGTATAGATGAGAGCTCGCACCCTTTTCATTTTCTTTCTATTTTATTTTAACAGTAATAGTCATGAAATTATCATTTCAGCGTTAAATTAACAGTTAATGTATTTATTTTACTGCCCTTCACTTTGTTATTAATAGAGTTATCTTCCGCCAGGTGTGGACACATTAAAGATTGTTGATTTTTATTACACTTTCAGCCAATGTTTTTAATTTTACTTGTCTTAAAAATACATCCAGGATTCTATCAAGACAAGCAAGCTTTTTTCTCAATTAAAAATTTTCTCTAATTATCTGTCATATTTCTTGCAGCAGAACAGTCTCTAGTAGAATATTTTTTTTTCTCACAGAAAAGGCAAACAAAATTATTTTATTTAGATCCTCAAAGGTTGTGCTTACCAGGGAAGACACAGTCAGACTAAGATCGATTTTTCACCTCACGACCTTGTTTCTTGAGAAAGGATTGGCTCCAAACCTGGTAACGTGAGTTCAATAATCAACTGACTCTACATTTCTTATTATAAAAAATGCTTCAGATTTTCTAACGAACATTTTTCACTTTTTGTTTCCTATAAGTTGCAATTTCTATCCAATGCTATCAGAAGTTTGTCGGGAAGGTAGATTTACTAAGTGGTGTGATAAAACATCAATGCCTCTCTTGCGTCACTCCTAAACTTTCCACGGACCCAAACCTAATTTCTAAATAGTTGTACAGTCTTGACAGATCGATTTTCCTTCATCCGGAGATTGAATTCTTCATATCAATTGATAAAAAATATCTCTTACATAAATTTAGACCGTTAAATATCTCTCCGAATCGTTTTTTTTTAAACTGCTCGTTTTTGGTCTAGTAGCTAAAGTGCTTCCCATTATTCATGCTGCCTTTGAATTTTGGCACTACCTCTTGCAGTAATTTCTGGAATTAATCGTCCTCCGATACACTTTCATGTTAATGAGTGATGGAAAATTGGTTCCAAAATGTTAACTATTCTTTATCATCACCATTGAATCTTTCAGTTCAATGTTCGGTAGCTTAAAAGTTTGGTTTTTTTTTTGAAGAACTCTTATTTTCGTCAAAACTGTTTACATATCCCTTAAGCTTTCAACCTTGGTTTTTATCTAAAAGTATTACTTTATACAGAGGTCAGCTAACTGGAAATCATTTTCATATTCTTCTTCAGAATATTATTTTTGCTATAGAACGCCCGTAATAAGGTTCTGGTACACTCCAAGTCTTTAACGAGCAATGACGTTTTAAAAACAAATAAGATTTTCAAAAACGGATTCTTTTTTCTTTCCACATTCAGCTTGAATTTTTTCAGAACAGCTGATAAACACTTCACTCTAACATTTTCACTGGATTTCAAAGTGTGGTAAATGTCGTTCCACTAGGTGTCAGTAATATAGTCGTCTGTTGTACCACAAGGAGTCAGTAATTTTATATAAATTTCCTCGTGAATTTTTCTCAATTGACCAGGAATAAAGCCTTTTATTTGCTCTAACCCTACGTGTATCACCTAGGAAAGAGTCGATTATACTTTTTTTTAAAATTTGGAGGTATTAGTTTATCATGACCAGTAAGTGAAAACACGACAGGCTCTTTTAGTAGATTTTGAATGAGTATAATTTCAATTTTATTTTATGTACTTTGCAAGTAACGTTGCATATATGAATTGAAAACTAAATCATAAGTTTTGAACTAAAATAAATTCCACTTTTGTCCATGGACTCAAAAAAGCTTCTATTTGAAATAATTTTGTTCATAAAAGCTTCTACAAAAGCTTAATTTTCCTTTTTAAGAAGTAAGTTTTAAGCAGTGAGAATGTAACTCTACTAAATACAAAATTTTGATAAGCTGGTGAACAATTAAGGAAAAGTTATGGAGAAAAACTTAAGTCTATTGTGATAATTTTTACTTTAAATGCGATGCTTACCAAAGTTATCTTACATAACATATTTATCGAACGCTTCCTTCGAAAAAGAATCCGCATTATAATTGCAGACTAATGTCTGAATGCGATCTGAGCGTATTTGCTTAAACTCAAATTATAGTTAGACAAATATATCTTGCATATTTTAACACAATAAACTCGAATAATAAGCTTTAAATATTTAGGTAGTGATCCGTTTCCAGTAATAGTTTCTCCATTATACGTAAAAGCTATTTTCACTATCGCACTAACTTTAGTCCTTAGTTTGTCTCAAAATATTGACGATATTGTTCTCCAAAACCCATTTCTATAATGTATGTGTCTGCTTGCTCATTGTTTCCTTAGTCGAGTTTAAAGCACGTCTCAAAAATTTCCTTTTTGTGATTTTAATTTAAGTAGAAAGTATACAAAGGTCTTCACTTCACTCTCAGATTTAAAATTTTATTCTCGGTATAGTGTAATTATTGCTATAAATAACGACGAAAGGTATAAAGGGAATTATTGTATTTCATTGTTTCAAACGATTTCAAAGCTGAATCAGAAGCATATCAAATCATTTTGCTTTTGTACATTTAATTAAATACAAAATTTTCATAATAAATATGTATAAAATAACTATTCCTCTAGTTATTTAGTTTGTGTCAATTTTATTTCTATTGTAATTTACTTATTATCCACTGGGTATTATACAACAGCATATACATAACGTACAAAATCAATACCCGCGACAAAAAAAAATGAATATATCAATGTAAAAATGATTTTAACATCAAATCTCAAATTTGTTTTTTTTTCTTCTTCTGTAGTGCAAAAATATGAATTTTAATAAAATCTTCAATATAAAATAAAACTAATTGTTTGTTTTCTTCTAATTTTTATTTTGTTTATGTTACTTTGAAACAATTAATGTTCCTTGTAAATAATTTTTTATTGCCCCAAAAGTATTCTGCGAAGAAAAAAGGGAAAAAAAAAATGACGAGGAAAAAGATTGAAAGGAAAGGAAAATTTGAATTTTTTTTTCTTACATTAATTGTATCTTTCATATCAACTTACTGTATTGGAGAACTCATTTTACATAAAAAATTATTATTCAAATATTAATTAATAGACTCATTAGATGCCCGTAACATAGACGGTTAATTTTCAGAATGTCTCTTCAAATACAAAGAATATAAATTTAACTTTATACAATCATAGTCACACTATAATTCAAAATCTTTACTACAGGATTTTTTGTTCTTTTATAAGATAATAATTTCGTAACTGCTCTAAAATAATTTTTATATTATTCAAAATAATATCACAAAAATCTGAAACTCATCAAAGTAAAGACAGCTTTATATTACATTTTTGTATGCACGTTCCATCGATAGAGTTGTCTAACTAAATTTAATGGATTTAGCTTATTGATTTTAAAATTAACCGTTAAGTCAGTTAATAAAAATTTACGTTTTTATTTCTTAATTAAATTTACATCTTCTGTTTCTGTAGTAAGATCTCTAAAGTATTGTTAATTTTTTTAGGGAAATAATTATAAAATGTAATGGATTCTCATATTGTAAAATGAACATCTCAGTTGATTTCCACAAACAGTTGTCTTCCTTCCGGTATTTTCTTTGATCTTATTAGTTTGCACAGTTAGTTATTTTAAATTTTTCGGCAACAAATAATTTTATTTCAGATAAAATTAACATTATTTTTTTTCAAAAATAAGCATCTTAAATTAATCTGTCATCATTCATTACTTTCCTAAAAGGGATTATATTTGTAATTAATAAATGAAAATTTTGGAATGAGAAAAGCAGAATTAAAAGCACATATTTTGATCAAATTCCATCAAAATTAATCAATGCCCATATGTATATTTTCTAAAAAGACTTACCGAATCAATATTAATTTTAAGTACTTTAAGAGAATATTTAGGACTATTTTGTGTAAAGAATATATTTTCTGCACTGATATAAATGAAAAAAATTTTTGGTGTGTATTCATTTAATTCTAAATTAAAATTCTTTACTAAACATTAACATATAAAAGAATGTAAAAAAAACTAAAGCTAATTGGAAATATATACATATAAATATTTAGGGAAAATAACGATAATACTACCATTTTTTGAATACATAGATTTTTGAATAAGAGATTAATAATTAAATACTTACTTGAATATATAAAAGACAAAAGAATATCAAAAACTGTAGTTTTAAATTACAAGTGATCTAATCTATGAAACCAAATTACTTTTTGATGCGAATAAGGACTTATATATATATATATATATATATATATATATATATATATATATATATGTAATTGATTTTTTTATTGAAATACAGCTTGGATTATTATTAATAAATATACTTCATGATCCCGATATTGTACATATATAAAGTGTTTAAAATCATACTATTTGTTTCTTAAATATAATTAAATTTGAATCTGGAAATTTTCTGAAACATAATCGATAGTATAATAAAATTTGTAAAAAATATTTTTTAGCCCGCGATTTAACAACTAAATACTTGTCTTATACTTATTTGGAATGGTTATAATTGTAAAAAAATTACTGGCACAGAAAAAAACAAAAGGTTTGATGAGAAAGTTTTGATGGTTCTCATTTATCTTCTACTATGCATTTTTTACATGTAGCGAAGTCATGATTAATATTTGATATTTCTTGTATAGTGTACCATGAATCACATGTGGGACATAAAAAGTTTGTATCAATTTTTTATCATATCCTCATTAGAGTTTTCTTGATTAGACTTAATATAAAATGATTTAAACTCCTTTAAATTACGTATTATATACAAAAATTTATAAAGAGCTTATAAAACTAGGCATAGACTTAGAAAAATTTAAATCTTTAGATTGACAAAACTGGATCTCAGCGTTCTAAATGTATCTATCCCATCATAAATAAATTGACAAATATTCAGCCAAAAGTTATTTTAACTAGAAAAAAGACATTTAATTATAAATTTTATAAAATAAAATTATGCCTTGTAATGTGTTTATTTTTAAGGCGATATGAATGCGGTTTGTGAAAAAGGCAATCCATTATTGCTGAAAGATATTATTCTTGAAGTACATAGAATTTCTTCTATAAATACGCATGATTTAAAATTAAATAAAACATAAATGCAAATGAGCTATGAAATAAACTAAATTCATGTTAATAATAAACTAGATGTAAATCTAAAAAGTAAAATAAATTTACTTGAATAACCAATTTTTACTGCTTTTCCAAAAAAAAAAACTGCATTCTATTTAAATGAGTATGCCCACAAATAAATGAAATGATTAAAAAAAGAGTAAATGACTTTATAAAAATTATTAATTTTCTTTTTATATTAATGAGTCAATTTAAAATTAAATGTCCCTTGAATGCTTAAGTTTTGCAAAACAACCAGTAATGTAGGAAAATTTAAATTTATATATTCTGCTAAATTCTTAATATGTATATTCATGTAATTTATGCTAATTTATTAATGATTTACAAAGCATTTTTACATAAGCCAAGGAAAATATTAGAATTACATTTTCCAACAGTTTATACGAAATAAAATTATTTCTAAAACCAGAAGAACAACATAAATATAAAATAATTTTACATGTATTGCTTCAAAACTGATGCAAATCTATAAAACACAAGAACAAAACATAAATCCTCAAGAATAAAATTCTAAAAGATTCCTAAAGAACGAATTACGTCTCCAAGAGAGAAGTTTGTA